>SZWC01006077.1:15893-32311 GCA_023375785.1 Penium margaritaceum | reverse complement strand
AGAGAGAGAGAGAGAGAGAGAGAGAGAGAGAGAGCTGTTGTCTGGATTCATGAAGGAGGGGTGTATGACAGAGAAGGTGGCCTGTAGACAGTGTAGTAATAGTAGTTCAGTTTTGCCAAACGCCACCCAGGCTCAAGTACAACTGGAACCAATGAGGTCAGTGCCCAGACCCAGCCAGGTGAATGCAGAAAAACCACATAAACAGGAAAGAGGAGGTGGTATTCAAGAGCACGGTATCAAGATCTCACGTGCATGGGTGTTGGCCCCATCAGTGAATTTTTCCGAGGCACCACGGCAGAACCCCATGTGCTTGAGTCCCAGTTGAGCAAACGGAGGAGCTTCGTTTGCTCCTTCTGGGAGCAAACAAAGCTCCCAGAAGCATCACGAGATGCAGATGTACAGAAAGGAAGAATGAAAAGAAAAAACGTTTCTTGGAGTATTGTCAGGAACGAGGACGTTCTATACAAGAATCATGAATTGTTGGGTTCAACCTCTTTGGCTTGAGCCAGGGCCTCATGTTGAAAAACTGCCCCTCCGCATGCCCAAGTGCGGCGCCGGGAGGCGCTGACGAGCCGCCAGAAAATGGAAACTCCGCTCCGACGGATCTGGCGACTCGACAATTGCTCGGATCCTAAAATGGAGGATTGCCCCTAAAAGTTGACAAGTCACTAAATTTGGTGGAAGTTGTTTCGCCGGAATTGGACAAGTATCGAGGGAGATATGGCCTTCCAAAGTTGGGGTGTTCGCAGCGGCTCTGGGAGCCGGCTGCGACTCGAAATCCGGTCGATAATCGACCGGACCGAGTAACAAAAATACCATCTGGAGAAATTGCTCTGATAGGCCTGCCGAGGTGTCCGGTGGATGATCCGCCTGATCAGGTGGATCATCCACCGGATCCAGTATTGCAGGTTGTTACTGAGGAACTTAGCCAAAATCATGGCTCGGCGTCCGAAACTCAGTAGTATGTTTTGTTACTCGGGGACTTGGTCAAAATTCTGACTGCAGGTCCACGGACAGGTTTCAAACCTCGTCACACCCCATCACCAAACACGACCCAAACGTGGGTAGGGTGCATGGAAACAGTGCAGGGGACCCCCATACCATGTACAATGGGATATGCGCCTTGGGAAAGGCGCTTCGCACGTGAACGAAGGCGCCACGGCGAGTGGCGGCGTCAGGCTTCTGTGGTGGGTGAGACCTGCGCTTCGGCAAGCATAACTTGAGCTATGCTTGGCCGAATCGCGCGCGGTTTGGTGCGTTGGAGAGCTCATGACTAGCCCTATAAATGTTGTGATCATGTCCATGTTAAAAAACTAACGCAAAATGACGTTATTCCCTTCGCAAACTGACTGTCTCTAAATTCCTGCTCACATAGCGTGAGGCGACCAGAAAGCTCACGCTCAGTCTCAGATTCGCCCAAAACAGTAGACGTGAACCACTAGAGACGATCAGACAAACGTCGGGACCGCACCACGTGGATCTCATCCTGACAAAGGGTTATGGGCCCACGGGTCTGAATGCCTTTAACGTTCACGTCTTCCGCAACGCACGGGATCGTCATCTTGGACGTCGCCGTGAAGTTCTGAGAACTCGTCGGAGTAGCAGCTGCGCACATGGCGCAGAAGGAGACGCAGCCCATTCAGAAGTATGCGGGCGGCCCGGGCTTTGGGCTATGGAGGTGGCAGTTTGAGCTGCACCTCTCGCATAAGGGGCTGCTGGATGTCATGTTGGGAAAGGAGGTGCTCACAGAGGCGACTGCTACGGACGCGGAGAAGCAGGCCTTCGAAAAGAAGAACACGGAGGCGCTCATGCTCCTGGTGTCCGGGACGGCCGAGTTGCAGTGGGGCTACTTCCAAGGCTGCAAGCTAGCAGCGGAAGCTTGGCAAAAGCTCTGCGCCATCCACCAATCCAAGTCGCTCACGAACAAAATCTTCGCGATGAAGCGGCTCCTCACGGTGAGAATCGCGAGGGAGATGATGTCATCTCCGCTATGCAGCAGATCGAGTCGCTCACCTCGCAATGCAATGATGTGGGGTGGAAGATCGACACACAGCTGCAGGCGATGGCCCTCCTCATGGCCCTACCTAACAGTTGGGGCCCACTCATCACTGTTCTTGGAGGATGGTCGGAGGACAAGCTCACCTATGGCGCGGTCACAGAGTACATCCGCAATGAGGCGGAGCGACGGAGCTGCGGGGAGTCCTCGTCTTCCTCATCGGCCCTTGTCACCAAAACACAGGGTGGCGGAACCGGGGGCCGAGGAAGTGGCAGAAAAGGCGGCGGCAAGAAGGGCGCCAAGAAAGGTGCGTGTCGCAATTGCGGCAAAGAGGGCCATTGGGCCCGTGAGTGCCCAGAGGAGGCGAAGGCCGGCGGCAAAAACAGCAAGGGCAGGTCTCTCCTCAACGGCAACAAGAACCACTTCCTGAGGAAGGCCAACAGGCGGTGCCTGGATTCCGGGGCCGAGGAGCACACCCAAGTCGAGAAGGCGGGGTTCGTCACCTACGAGAAGTCCTCCAAGTCCATGGTGGTCACGAACGAAAAAGTCAAGCCGGCGGCCGGCCAAGGCGACGTGGAGGTGGAAGTCGTGGTGGGCGGTAAGAAGGAGCTGTGCACAATCCGTGATGTGCAGCACGTCCCCGGCCTGGCTGACATCCTGAGTGTTCGCCACTTGACGGACAAGGGATATGAGGTGCTCTTCCGCAGGAAAGGCGCAGTGGTGCGCATCGACGGCGACGGCGAGGTCGTGCGGGAGGTGAAGCAAGAGGGCGGTCTCTACATCGTGGAGACCAAGGTGGTCCCCGCGGCATTGGATGCACCAGACTCGGAAGAGCGCGTCGTCAACATGGCCAAGGGAGGAAGCGCTGATCTGGAGCTCTGGCACCGACGGTTGGGGCATTCGACGCCCGCAACCGTTCAGGAGATGGCAAAGCGCGACATGGTGCGCGGCCTCGTCATCGACGGTGCAACAGACGTGGCAGCAGATGCAGCAGTGCACAGAAAGTGCGATCCTTGCATTTTGGGCAAGGCACGGCGCAAGCCGTTCAACGAGAACGAGGCTCGCGCAAAGGACCTGCTGGAGGTCGTGCACAGCGACGTGTGCGGACCGTTCAAAACGCCGTCAAATGGCGGCTTGAGATACTTCATCACTTCCATTGACGACTGCAACAGGAAGCTCTACGTGTACTTCATTAAGCAGAAATGCGAGACCCTGGACCGTCTGAAGGAGTATTTCGCAGCGGTGGAGAGGCAGACTGGCCGGAGGGTCAGAGCTCTACGCAGCGACAATGGCGGAGAGTACGTGGACTACAGCGGGTGGATGAAGCAGCAGGGCATCAAGTGGGAACCCACTACGCCGTACTCGCCACAGTCCAACGGAGTGGCAGAGCGAGCGAACCAGACGCTGCTCAACATGGTGCGGACCATGCTTGTGGATGCGGGGTTGCCGCGAGGGTTCTGGGCGGAGGCTGTGCGTACAGCGAGCTACACCATCAACCTCACCCCAACAGCGGTGCTGAAGGGTAAAGGCAACTAGAAGATGCCGTTGTTGTGCTTTGTGCCGTTCCTGTACAGTTTACTGTGACCACTCGGCCGTGTCCATACTCGTGCAGATCCCTGAGGCAGGCGGCCCTGGTGACACCGGCGCGACGACAGGCGGCGGACTACCCGCTTGGAGCTGACCGACCACTGTTCCAGAGCCCCAGATGCTACCGGGACTCTTTGTTGTGTCTTCTACGTCTTGCAGGCGTCTTTCGGCGGACTGGCCATGAGGCCTATTTACATGTTTTTGCATTGTATGCTCATCGTCAGTTGATGGATGCATGCATGTGACCAGTCGTTGCGTCCGTCTTTTGATTCTGCACGTCTAGGTTCAGATGGCGTAGGATTTTGACATGTGTGCGCAGAGTTACGGCCAAAACAGTGGTTTTGGGCCGGTTTTAGGACAGCTCTTGGACTGCCGCGTGCGACACCCGCCGTGCGCCGCGGCAGGTATTTATGCCTTGGACCTGTCATTTTTCATTTCTCTCTGCATATGCTATATTGAAGCATTCTGACACTGTGTCTTGTGTCTCCTAGGCAAACCCTTGCCATTGTGTGTACGACCTGTGAATGTCATCACCGTCTGACCAGGCACTGACGCCCGGTCAGCGGCTGTGTTGCTAGGAAGCTTCTACGCACTTCCTCATGGTATCAGAGCAGTGAGACAGTTCTCACTGAGCTGCGCAACAGAGACGCAGCAGAGCAGCAGCAGTGAGAGTCACCGCTGCAGCAGAGTTTCTGGGATCTGTTGGAGACGGCTGGTCGCCGTCAACGTACTCCACCCACCACGTGAGATCGCAGCTGCAAAGGCAGTAGCAGCGGCGTGTACCGCCATGCAGAGGTGTGTGGCGACTGCGGTGCGTGCAGCCGCCCTCCCACAGCCACAGCAGCAGAGCAGCAGCAGCAGAGGCGGCGGCAGCAGCAGCGCAGCAACAGCGCAGCAGCAGAGGCCGCAGCAGCAGCGTGGCAGCAGCGGCGGCAGCAGCAGCGCAGCAGCAGCGTCGGCGGCAGTAGCACAGCAGCGGCAGCGGCACACCAGCAGCAGCGGCAGTCGTGGCGGCAACATCAGTGCAGTAGTGGCAGCAGCAGCAACGCGCGGCGGCGGTAGCCAGCAGCAGCTGCAGCGCGCAGCAGCAGCCGCAGCGCGCAGCAGCAGCAGCAGCAGCGCAGCCGCTGCTGCCCCCGCTCCACACGCAGCTACGCAGCTGCTGCTGCAGCTGACAGCACAACTGCAGCAGCAGCTGGGCGGAAGCTGCTACGCAACTTCCGCGGAGCTGCCGCGCGCCACCGTAAAGTGGCTCCACACACACGCAGAACCGCGACAAAGAAAAAGGAGGGGACGAGCTGACATCAGCATTGTTGATTGCTGACGTCATCAGGTTGTGCTGACATCAGCAACCACTTGCTGACGTCAGCATTACAGCCAAATTTTCACCCGGAAAGTCAAAAGTTGCCAGCGTTTCAAATCCTTGAGAAACGCAGACGGTTTTGAAATCCGGCAAACTTGACCTGTCGTCCCATAGTGAGCGGCGACATGAGTTCGCCCGACGACAAGGACAAGGGACCAGGTGATCCCTCCTCCTCTTCTTCAGGGGTATTGAGCCCTCGCTCGCAGGCCATTGCGGACCTGCGCAGCCAGCAGGAGGAGATGCATCGTCTGTAGCGAGAGCAGACTGACGCGATCCGCACGCTGACTGAGCTCTTGCGTGCTCAGTCCACGGCTCCTTTGCGGATTTCTGAGAGAGCTGCCGGCGTTGCGGCCTCCACCCAGCACTCGGTCCAGGTGCCCGTGACAGGTGCTCCGCCTGCTTCACCTCCTGGTGTGGTTTCTCCACCACCTGCGGACCTCCTTGATGACGAGCCATTCATGCCAGGCTTCGAGGATGACTCCCAGGAGCGGGAGAATCGTCTTCTACAGGAGCGCCTCCGTCAGCTGCAGACGGGTATCCGACCTCCACCCGTGTCCCCGATACGATCGTCACCTGACTTCCCCAGTAATCACCCCCTTCCAGGAGTTTTCCCCGTCTCTCGCCCTCCTCAGCCTGCGGTTGCTCTCCCCACGGAGCGGCAGCCAAAGTACTTTGAGGCACCACCTCCACGCTACATCAGCGAGGATGGATTTGACTGCTGGGAGATCCTGTTTCAGGTGTGGGCCACTTCCGAGGGAGTGTGGCCTTACTACCACAGCCCATACCAGTCTACAGATCCAGCACAGGTGCTGACAGCAGCCCGGGCCATGCGAGGACTTCTCTATGCCATGCCACGCGAGACTGTCGTCGACTTCCGCCCCTTCCTTGGCGAGGCTGGCACAGGCACCGGAGCTGATCCTCGTGGAGGCTGGGATCTGGCGTTGTCCCTACTGGCCACAGAGACGCACGCCACGCATGCGTCATACATTCGTGCTTTCCCCTCGCTCCGTCAGGGACCAGCGGAGCCTGCGACGGATTACTGGCGACGCGCCATGCATATTTACACGCGTCTGGGGACCTCAGGGGGCACACAGTTGTGGGCACTTCGGACGATCATGCTCGGAGTTCGCCTGGAGTACACCGACATCTTCACACGGTACAGCGACGCTGCTCTTGAGCCTTTCTCAGCCACCCTGCAGCTGCTCCCTTGGGCGCATCAGCTTTTCCTCCAGGTGACGTCGGCCTGCGAGGCAGCAGTAGCACATTAGGAGACTTCCCTCGTTGCAGCAGTCCTCGCCTCACCACCATCTTCCCTCCTGCAGTCACCCTCATCTACCTCCATCACGACCTCATCTTCCTCCTCCTCTTCGACCCCGTCTACACCCACGCAGACGCAGGGCATTGCAGCAGCTGCCCAGGGGAAGAAGAAGAATAGGAAGCACGGAACGGATTAGCAGCAGTCGTCATCCAGTGGTAGCAGTGGCCGTTCCGTGCACTGCTACAACTATGGAGGTGCCCATCGCTACACCGAGTGCCAGCAGCCGCTTGACTGGGAGCGCATCACTCGTGGATTGCAGGCTGCCCATGCTGCCCGCACCGCGTCCGGCACGTCGCCCGCACACTCCTCTGGACGCGCGGCGACCACGACTGCAGCTGTTCCTGCGTCCTCACCAGCGAGCAGCAGTGATCCAGACCCACGTGACCGCACCATCGCCGAGCTTCGTCATCTTCTGGCGCTTCGCTTTCAGGGAGGTGCGAGTGTGTTGTCATCGTCGAGTGGGTCACAGACTGGTTGTTCGTCCGTCCTCGTGACTCGTGATGACACGTGTGGGGGAGCACAGTCCGCATGTGATGATGTTGGGCCTGACTGCACTGACTGGATTCATGAGTCTCACCTTCGTGATGTACGTCGTTCCTTCCCACTGACGGCTCAGCGTCCCTCTGATGCCAAGTGTTCCATTGCTCGTTGTACAGTGATGTCCACCAGTCGTGACTCCGGTGGCACCTGGATCATGGATTCCGGTGCCACCCAGCACATGACGTGTCGTCGTAGTGACTTTGTGGTACTTGGTCCTGTCACGACTGTCCGTTCTGTTCGTACAGGCTCTGGTCAGTCCTTACCGGTCCACGGTGTTGGGGTTGTATGCTTTGATGGTCCGTCTGGCCCCCTGTATCTCTCTGACGTGCTGTTTGTGCCTAATCTTGAGCTCAGTCTGCTGTCTGTACGTGCCTGCACTCTGATGGGTCTCTCCGTTGAGCATACCGCTGATTCAGCGACGGTGACTGCTCTTGACACCGGTAGCATTGTCCTGCGTGCTTCAGTCGTAGATTATTTGTACCGCATTGCTCAGCCATCCTCCCCTTGCTCTCCCCCTTCCTCTGGTCGTGTTTTTGTCACTGGTGTTCTATCCCCAGAACAGCAGAGGTTGCTTCACCGACGTCTGTGTCACGTGGGCTCCGACACTGTGTCGAAGCTCATACGGACACAGCCCGCTCTTGGCCTTGACGTGGCTTCTTTCGAGAAGCCACCCAAGACCGACTGCCTTTTTGGCGCTCAGGGAAAGATGCACCGGTGCACTTATCCTGATTCGCGTTCCCGAGTGCTAAGGCCCCTCGAGTTGGTCCACTCGGACCTGCTTGGTCCTCTCCCGGTCGAGTCCCTGTCCGAGAGGGGCCGGTATGTTCTGACGCTGACTGATGACTTCACCCGGATGCGGTGGGTCTACAGTCTGCGTCAGAAGAGCGACGCCGCCCTTGCGGTTCGGCTTTGGCTCGTGATGGCTGAGCGTCAATCTCGCCACACGCTACATACCTTTCGCTCGGATCGCGGCGGCGAGTTCCTCGGTGAGATGGACTCCTTCTTTGCTGAGCACGGCATTTTTCACCAGGTCTCCGCTCCTGCTACCCCATAGCAGAACGGTGTATCTGAGCGCTGGAACCGCACCATGGAGGATGCGGTCCGCGCCATGCGGTCTGAGTGCGGTCTCCCGGAGTCCTTCGCCTTCGAGGGCTTCGCCTACATGACTTGGGTCTGGAACCGCCTCCCGCATGGTCCGCTACCGGATCATGTTACACCGTACGAGCTCTGATTTGGCCACCGTGCTGATCTTCGTCTCGCACGCGTCTGGGGTTCCCTAGCCTCCGTGTGGTACACCGAGGACCAGCAGGGGTCCAAGGTCTCCCCTCGGGGTCGCTTGTGTGCCTTCATCGGCATCTCCCCGCGGTCGAAGGCCTGGCGCTTTTGGGACCCCACTCGCCGTCATGTCATTGAGTCCCGTGACGCGCTGTTTTTTGAGTCACTCACATACCGTGATCTGACTTCGATCACAGCCCTCTTTGCAGCTCATGTCCCTTCCTGTGAGGATCCTCGGCGGATGGGGGAGACTTCTCCGCCAGCGACCATTTCTCGTCAGGCTGATGTGTCCGCTGGAGTCCCCTCTCGATCTCCAGCACTTGATGATCCGGCTATCATTGCCGTTGGTCCAGAGATCCCGCCTGTTCAGCCTGTTTCACACCCCACAGGTACCGCTGCTCTCACGCCTCCTCCTGCATCACCACCTGTGTCTACTGGCACCCCTGCTCCGGCGTCTGACCCTGCCCAGCCCACTCATGTCCCTACGTCGGCTGACACTCGTGTCTCAGTGTCCGGGCCAGCCTTGCCCGCTGTCACCCCCAGCTCTGTGTCCCCCACACACGCATCCCCTCGCATGGCATCTCCGGCTGCCTCCTCTCAGCCCTCACCAGCTGTGGTCGTACCTATTCCTGAGCCTGAGGTGCGCCCCTCGACCTCCGGTTACTCCCGTGAGCCCGGTGGTCATCTTCGACCACTGGACTCCGGAGCTCAGTGAGCGTCGGGTCCCGGACTCAGGCGTTCCTCTCGCAGCATCGCGAGAGGTGATCCAGGCACAAAGGCCTTAGGCCTGAGTGTCCGCACTGAGCTTTCAGAGGTACACCCAGCGTGCCCCATAGGGCACGACCTGGTCACTCGCGAGTTCCATATCGCCTGTGACGCAGCAGCTGATCTCGTGGGCGTCAGGCCTGACACTGAGGCATGTGCACTTGCCACGCAGAGTTCCCCCTCTATGGCGCCTGACCCGGGCACATTGAGGGAGGCTTTCTCATCGCAGGATGATGATGCCTAGCGCGCTCCTTGCGAGGATGAGCTTCGCGCTATCCGAGAGCACAGAGTCTACGAGCTGGTCGACCTTCCCCCTGGGAGGAAGGCGATTCAGGTCAAGTGGGTCTTTCGCAAGAAAGTGAAGCCGGATGGCTCACTGGAACGCTACAAGGCCCGCTTGGTCGTCAAGGGGTTCTCTCACATTGAGGGAGTTGATTACACTGACACCTTTGCCCCTGTCGGCCGCATGACCTCAGCTCGACCTCTGTTCGGTGTAGTGGCTCAGCATGACTGGGAACTACACCAGATGGATGTGAACAATGAGTTCCTCCATGGCTCTCTGGATGAGGAGATCTATGTGGCTCAGCCACCAGGCTTTGAGGACGGTGACAAGGTCTGGCGCTTACGCAAGTCCTTGTACGGCCTCAAGCAGTCTCCACGGTGTTGGAACCGGGAGATCACTGGCACCTTGAGTCGCGCAAGATACGTATAGAGCAAGGCAGACCCCTCACTCTTCATCCTACCGACACCCGAGCGGTTCACCGCCATCCTGGTCTATGTTGATGACCTTCTGATTGCGTCTCTGTCCCTAGAGGCCGTGAAGGAGGCCAAGGCTGTCCTGCTGACCGCCTACAAGATGAAGGACCTCGGTCCTGCATCGGTGTTTCTTGGTATGGGGATCGTGCGAGATCGCAGACATCAGACACTGTTGCTGCATCAGGCCCGATACGCACGAGTCGTGGGGGAGCGATTTAGCGATCTCCTTAGTGCAGTGCCCACTGCTTCCACACCCCTCACACCTGATGGGCAGGATGCCCTGAAGGTGGATGACCCTACACAGCTGGGGGAGACAGTGGACGTGACCTTGTACCTCCGTCTTATCGGATCTCTGATGTACCTGGCCACTACCACGCGTCCCGACATCGCGTTCGCCGTCAACCTCCTCGCTCAGTTCTCGTAGGCTCCACGTGCGAGAGCTCTCCACGCGGCTGTGCGAGTGGTACGGTACGTGGTCTCCACGCNGTATCTCGGACTCTGCTTTCGTCGGCAGTGTTCGATGGTCCTTGACGGCTACACTGACAGCAACTGGGCTTGGAGCCCTGACGGGCGCAGTCGCACTGGCTACGTGTTTCTGCTCGGTGGTACCGCTTTGTCTTGGCGAAGCGGGAAGCAGGGCTGCATCGCACGTAGCTCGTCGGAGGCAAAGTATGTGGCTTTGGCGGCAGGGGCTGCTGAGGCAGTTTGGCTCCAGCGCTTGTTTCTTGAGCTTGGTCAGTCAGTACCCGCCATTGTGCTGCGTTGTGACAACCAGAGTGCTCTCGCCATTGCGGAGAACTCTAATGTTTTTCATGCTCGCACAAAGCACATTGCGGTTGAGCATCACTTCGTTCGTGATTTGGTGGAGCGACGCGTGATCTCCATCATGTGGGTTGGCACTGACTTGCAGCGTGCTGATTTCTTGACGAAGGCACTTGCCCGCGGAAAGTTCCTGGTGGCCATTTGTTCTGTTGGGCTTCGCCCCGTGCTTGACATTGGTTGAGTGTGGGATGTGCGTTTGCGTCTCATCTGTCTATGTCACCCACTATGTGGTTGTACCAGTGCTGCACGCGTATGGACATGCGTACCATCGGGTCATGGGGGAGTGTTGTGCTTTGTGCCGTTCCTGTACAGTTTACTGTGACCACTCGGCCGTGTCCATACTCGTGCAGATCCCTGAGGCAGGCGGCCCTGGTGACACCGGCGCGACGACAGGCGGCGGACTACCCGCTTGGAGCTGACCGACCACTGTTCCAGAGCCCCAGATGCTACCGGGACTCTTTGCTGTGTCTTCTACGTCTTGCAGGCGTCTTTCGGCGGACTGGCCATGAGGCCTATTTACATGTTTTTGCATTGTATGCTCATCGTCAGTTGATGGATGCATGCATGTGACCAGTCGTTGCGTCCGTCTTTTGATTTTGCACGTCTAGGTTCAGACGGCGTAGGATTCTGACATGTGTGCGTAGAGTTACGGCCAAAACAGTGGTTTTGGGCCGGTTTTAGGACAGCTCTTGGACTGCCGCGTGCGACACCCGCCGTGCGCCGCGGCAGGTATTTATGCCTTGGACCTGTCATTTGTCATTTCTCTCTGCATATGCTATACTGAAGCATTCTGACACTGTGTCTTGTGTCTCCTAGCCAAACCCTTGCCGTTGTGTGTACGACCTGTGACTGTCGTCACCGTCTGACCAAGCACTGACGCCCGGTCAGCGGCTGTGTTGCTAGGAAGCTTCTACGCACTTCCTCAGGCGCAAGCCAAACGTGGCGCACCTGAAGGTGTTCGTGTGCAAGGCGCACGCGATGGTGTAGGCGGCGCAACGACGCGACAGCAAGCTGGATCCACGGGCGAAACCGTGCTTGTTCCTCGGCTACGAGAGCACGCAAAAGGCGTATCGGCTCTGGGACCTGCGCACTCAAGAGATCATCCGCAGCCGTGACGTCGAGTTCGACGAGCAGCAGAGCTTCAGCAGCAGCACCAACGACATGAGCATCGGGAACACTCCAAAACAGGGGAGTGGTTCCAGCTCCTTGACTGCGAGGAGGAGCCGGCGGACGCGGTGGTCGATGATGCGGCGTTGGAGCGCACCGGTGCAGCAGGTGCAACAGCCGACGCGGAGGACTCCGACGACGATGCAGCTGGGCTGGAGATCCGGCGGAATGATCCGTCGAAGGAGGCACCGCGGGTGCCGAAGCGTGCACTCCCGGCGGAGTTCGCGTCGGGCGTCGGAGAAAAACCCTCCGGACGCGCCGCCCGCCCGGTTGATGGTTCACCGGAGCGGGAGGAATCCTCGGGAAGCCGTCCGGTCGATGATTCACCGGAGCGGGCTGAGTCGGAAGGATCGCAGCAGAGCGACGAGACGCCGCCGAGACTGCCGCGCCGCAGCAGGAGGCAGCGGAGAGTGGGGAAGCGTTTCGACGCAGGCACCGCTCGATGGATCGGCATGACGCGGTGCATGCTGGCTGCATCAACGGAGCCGATGACCGTGCAAGAGGCTCTTGCGCGGCCCGAGGGAAAGCAGTGGGACGCCGCCATCAAGTCAGAGTTGGCGTCCATTGCAGAAACCGACACGTGGCAGCTAGTTGACAGGCCGAAAGAAGCCAAGGTCATTGGCTCCAAGTGGGTCTTCAAGACCAAGTTCACAAAGGAAGGTGTGGTTGAAAAGTACAAGGCGCGGCTCGTGGCGAAGGGGTACGCTCAGCGTAAGGGCGAGCACTACGATGAGATGTTCGCCCCCGTCGCCAAGTTCACAAGCATCCGGGCGATCCTTGCGGTGGAAGCCGCGAAGGACATGGAGCTCCACCAAATGGACGTAAAGACGGTCTTCCTCAATGGCATCATCGACAAGGAAATCTACATGGAGGTGCCGGAGGGGGTGGAAGTGCCGGAGGGCAAGGTGTGCAAGCTTCGGAAGTCCTTGTATGGGCTAAAACAATCGCCCCGATACTGGTACCAACAGATGGACAGCTTCATGGCACAACTCGGCTTCAAGCGTTGTGAGGCAGATCACAGTGTGTACGTGCGGCGCAGCAAGAAGCTCCATTAGATTGTCGCACTCTACGTGGATGATCTGATCTTGTGCTCCTCAGACCTGCCGAGCCTACAGCAGCTGAAAGAGCAGCTGAGCAGCAGGTTCTACATGTCGGACATGGGGGAGCTGGAGTTCTACCTCGGGGTGAGCATTACGCGGAACCGGAGGGCACGCACGCTTGAGTTGGGGCAAGCCAAATACGTGGCCGAGGTGCTGAAGCGGTACGGCATGGAGGAGTGCAAACCAGTGTGCAGTCCTGTCTCCACGACCTTTGAACTAAGTGCGGCAATGGCGCCGCAATCAAAAGAAGAGCGGGAGGATATGGCAGGGGTGCCTTACCAATCGGCGGTGGACAGCCTCATGTACGCCATGGTGGCGACTCGACCAGACCTGGCCTACGCGGTGGGCCAAGTGAGCAGGTACGTGGCCGATCCAGTGCCACTACACTGGCAGGCGGTCAAGCGCATCCTTCGCTACCTACAGGCGACGCGGCACGCGCGCCTGAGGTTCGACGGCAAGGGGCGGGCAGACCCCTTGCGTCTGGTCTGCTACACGGATACAGACTACGCTGGGGATGTGGACAAGCAGAAGTCCACATCCGGATACGTGTTCTTCCTCGCTGGTGCAGCGGTCTCGTGGTGCAGCAGGAAGCAGGACTGCGTTGCCACCTCCTTAGTGGAAGCAGAGTACATCGCGTTGGCCGAGGCGGTCAAGGAGGCAGTGTGGCTCCGCAGGTTGCTGGGGGAGCTGGGTGTGCCGCAGCTGGAGCCTACGGTGGTGCAAAAGGACAACACCGGCTCCATCTTGCTGACCAACAAACCGACGCAGCACAGGAGAACGAAGCACATCGACGTGCATTATCACTACGCACGGGACATGGTCGAGAAGGGGCAGGTGGTGCTGCAGCACTGCAGCACGCACAACATGCTTGCGGATTGCTTGACCAAAGCGCAACCCGCGGACCGGCACGCGATGAGCGTGGCCGGACTTGGGATGACCAGCTATGACGGGCTGGAGTGCGCAGCGGAAGATGAGTGAGAGCAGGCACGGGCAGCGGGCATGGCAGGTGCAAGGGNAAGCACATCGACGTGCGTTATCACTACGCACGGGACATGGTCGAGAAGGGGCAGGTGGTGCTGCAGCACTGCAGCACGCACAACATGCTTGCGGATTGCTTGACCAAAGCGCAACCCGCGGACCGGCACGCGATGAGCGTGGCCGGACTTGGGATGACCAGCTATGACGGGCTGGAGTGCGCAGCGGAAGATGAGTGAGAGCAGGCACGGGCAGCGGGCATGGCAGGTGCAAGGGGGAGAATGTTGAAAAATTGCCCCTCCGCATGCCCAAGTGCGGCGCCGGGAGGCGCTGACGAGCTGCCAGAAAATAGAAGCTCCGCTCCGACGGATCTGGTGACTCAAAAACTGCTCGGATCCTAAAATGGAGGATTGCCCCTGAAAATGGACGAGTTGCTGAATCTGGTGGAAGTTGTTTCGTCAGAATTGGACAAGTATCGAGGGAGATATGGCCTTCCAAAGTTGGGGTGTTTGCAGCGGCTCTGGGAGCCGGCTGCGAGTCGAAATCCGGTCGATAATCGACCGGACTGAGTAACAAAAACACCATCTGGAGAAATTGCTCCGATAGGCCTGCCGAGGCGTCCGGTGGATGATCCGCCTGATCAGGTGGATCATCCACCGGATCCAGTAGTGCAGGTTGTTACTGACGGACTTTGCCAAAATCATGGCTCGGCGTCCGAAACTCAGTAGTACGTTTTGTTAATCGGGGACAGTCAGAATTCCGACTTCAGGTCCACGAACAGGTTTCAAACCTCGTCACACCCCATCACCAAACACGACCCAAAAGTGGGTAGGGTGCATGGAAACAATGCAGGGGACGCCCACACCATGTACAATGGGATATGCGCCTTGGGAAAGGCGCTTCGCACGTGAACGAAGGCGCCACGGCGAGTGGCGGCGTCAGGCTTCTGTGGTGGGTGAGACCTACGCTTCGGCAAGCATAACTTGAGCTATGCTTGGCCGAATCGCGCGCGGTTTGGTGCGTTGGAGAGCTCATGAATAGCCCTATAAATGTTGTGATCATGTTTATGTTGAAAAACTAACGCAAAACGACGTTATTCCCTTCGCAAACTGACTGTCTCTAAATTCCTACTCACATAGCGTGAGGCGACCAGAAAGCTCACGCTCAGTCTCAGATTCGCCCAAAACAGTAGACGTGAACCACTAGAGACGATCAGACAAACGTCGGGACCGCACCACGCGGATCTCATCCTGACACCTCATGGAAGTTGAGGCCCAGTCTCTTTTTGTTTTGCCTTTGGAGGTGATTTTGAACATTGCTCACATTTACAAGTATAAATCAAGGATACGGAGCAAACTCGTCCTTTCAGATGGTGAGAATGTTATCCAAGGTTGGTTAAACTCTACCACCCCGTTGGAACTTAATTACAAATCTGCTCATACATTTTGGAACGCTAGTGCATGCAGATTGCTCCTTTGGGTTTGTGAACTCCTCCCCGAACCCCAGAACTTTTACAGCCATTCGAACAAATGGATCTTCCAAGCAGCAAGTGGTAACTTGAAACTCTTCCCTTCAATCTGTAAATACTCATAGTGGCTCACAACATGGTCCCTCAAGTTCGGCTGCAGGTACATTCAATCTCTTGTTACTAGTCTGTTACTCCAGAGTCTGCTACTCTGAACTTGGGAATGTACTTGACCAATTGTTCCTAAATTCTCTCCACTTCGCAACAAACAGTACCATGTCCGGTGACTCTTCTGAAAGATTTTTCAGCCAAACTACCTTCAGAAACAAAAACACTACCAATCCCATTCCATAGGTAGTTTTGGATGAAGGTATCAAACTAATGTTTGCACTTCTGGGCACCAAACCAAAAGCAAACACTGCAACTTCTGTAAGGAAAAAATAAAAGATAACTTGCATTTTCCAAACCAGCGCTCTGCATATTCTGGAAGTATTCCACAGAGGTACTAGACATTATTTAACGCATGGTGTTATACAAAAGTCTTTGCTATTCATTCACCATAGGGCAAAGTCAACGTGGCCCAAAAAACTGACCAGTTTGAATCCACTGATTGATCATAGCATCACTTGCTGCCAGGATGTCTTTGTTATACTTCTCCCCTGCAGGAATTTCCCTACCACTACCTCTCTCGTATCAGTCTCTACAGCTATCGTTCTCAAACAAATTGAAGATTTTGATGGGAGGGTCAGGGTCGTCAGCAATGAAGTCGCATGCCCCAGCATTTGAGGCCAAGAAGATCTGCTATGCCAACGACCCCATGATTTTAACCTCTGGGTGAGGTATGGTTAATCGACTAAAAAAAATGCACTCTACTATCAGTGTACAAAAAAGTGTATTCCTGTATACCTGGATTTTGCAACACGTGCTATAATGAGGACATGCCGGAAGGGAATTAGCATCCATATGTTATATTTGTACAGTGTCCATGTTTATTGACTGACTATTGTACCTAAGACACATTTCAATACACATTTGTCTCAGTGTATTCTTTTGGGGTGATTGGTCATACATGGGCTGGAAAGGCAAACCCACCCCTCTTCAAGCTACATTTCCTCCATGAATGCTAATAGTCTACGCGTGCACGAACACGAACACGCACGCGCACGCGTGCGCGTGCGCGCGCGCGCGCGCACACACACACACACACACACACACACACACACACACACACACACACACACACACACACACACACAAACACACACACACACACACACACACACACACAC
>SZWC01006077.1:0-12284 GCA_023375785.1 Penium margaritaceum | reverse complement strand
GAGGAGGAGGAGGAGGAGGAGGAGGAGGAGGAGGAGAAGGGGGAGGGGGAGGAGGAAGAGGAGGAGGAGGAGGAGGAGTTGGGTGCAGCGGCTCAAGGTGGTGCTCTTAGCGGAGGGTAGCGACGTGAGTGTCTAGGGCGCTACAGTTAGCGTGCTCTTGGATTAAGGTGTGGGAGGGGAGAGCGTCCGTTCGGCCGGCGATGGGCGTCAAGGCTGCTGGGCTTGCAGGCGCTTAAGAGAGTGGATAAAGTCGGGATCAAAGCAGCCGAGGCGCGGCCGTTACTCGTTTTAAACGAGTCGTTTATCGTGGGAGGCAGAGGGAAATGACAGTAGTTTCCGGGAGGGGCACTGTGAAGGGAATAATATGGGAAGCTTCATGGCATCATGACGGGACTGCCGTGGAGGACGGGGGGCACGGAGGCATAAGGGGGTGACAACTGGAGTCTGGTATGGTGGAAGGGGTCAGGAAGCCAGAAAAGGACCGTGCTGACGAGGATGAACAGCGAGACAGATGGCAAGGAGGTCACGCAGGACAGTACACACACAAGGAGCCTGGACGAGGAAGTGAGTGGAAAGGTAGACGGGACCACTCGTCACACGGTAGGTGTAAACGCGCAGAGTCGATCACAGCTTGATAAAAAGGTATACGGAGGAAAAGTTCAGACAGGTTAGTGGTCGGGTCATCTGGGGCCGCGGCTGGGAATGGGTGAGTGGGAGCATGATTGAATCCCACCAATTCAATGACGTCACAGAGGTCTAGAATTTCAGAATTAGATCTACGGTTCCGACGCGAGACGACAATAAATCGAAGGACTCTCCAGTCCGTTATGGCCACCACACCTGACGGTAGAGTCATCTCCGCCTAGCGGCCGTCACGGCTCTTTGCCGTGGCGATCGTGGAAGAAGCGAAACTGCTTGTTGGGAGCCTGCGTCGTCCGATTGTGGGGTGAGAGGGTGGGCGCGAATCGAGGGCAGGGGTGAGAGTGCTTTGCAGCTTCAGATTGCCGGTCCCTCGGCTCACGAGAGGGTTTGTGGCCGTCAGGTCAGTTGACGTGAATACGGGGTGAAAACGCTTGCGACAATGATTTGAATCGATTTCCATCGCAAACCAGATGTGGGTGTGTGAAATTGTGGGTGGGATTTGACCATGTTCCTACTCACCCATTACCAGCCGCGGCCTGGATGTCTCCACAGAGATCTCCATAGTGTGTAACGATGGACGTCGCTTCTTCGACATTTCACGCGAAACGAATACGGAAAGAGGAGGGGTTGTATGAGAAAGTTTTTCACGTCCATCCAGCCTCGCCGTATCGAGGAATGACAGGGATTTCTAAAACGTTCGATCCTCAGCTCCTCATGGCGTGGGTTGGCGCCATTCGGTTTCGGACGTAAAAACCACTCACGGATACGGAGAGGATTCCGTTCATGGGTGCGGCTGGGAGTCGTTGGGCCCGGTAGTTGGAAGTGCCGCGGCTGGATCGTTGGGATGCGTCGTTGAAGCATCGATTTTCGTGCGTTAAAACGCCATTTTTGAAGGGTTTTTTTTAAACAGACCCATTCAAACGGGGCATCGATGTCATCATGCTCATGCTTAACGCCAGTCGGTTGTCGATGTGCCATACCCCGGGGATGCGGCAAACCGGGTGAGAATGCGTCAGCGTGCTTGCGAAGGACGAGCATGCCCAGCACGCTGAAGTCACACCCCGACATGCCATCCTCGAACCCAAGCGGCGTGAGGAGGCTAGCCATCCCCCTGCCTGCCACACCGATGGCCGTCGTTGAAGACCCTCCTGGACGCCTCAACGATCGTTCGACGTTTCGTTGGAGGCCTCGTCGCTCGCCCCCCTGCCAGGAGGGTAGGAGTGGGCGGGGGCCACGGCTGGTGACCCAGCGCTCGCCTTTATAGGTAGCAGCGAATGCTGGTGGCGCAGTGCGTGGGAAGAGTGGCAAAACATTTCAACAAATTCGTCAAATCGATGGTCCAACGACGGAAGCCAACGATATCGCGTGGGAAAGTGAGTGGCAGGTTCGTTTTTCGTTGGAATCCATCGTTGACGACGGATTCCAACGACTCCCAGCCGCACCCCATGTTCCCTCAAATTTCAGCTGCCCCTGGGGAGAGCCGGATACAGATATCTCAACCGCTGCGATTTTACGCAGCGAACGAGAAGGGAGACCGGCGTTTATCTCAGACTGGTGGCAATGCGGACAATGGAAGTATAAATCTCATTTCACCAGATATCGTCGTGTTGTCGTCACCACAGATGAGTAGTAGCACGATTCGAAACCAGGGTTTTTCCAGCATCGAAGGGAAGAGCGCCCATAAGGGTGGTGTCTTCTTTGAAAAGACAAAGGAGCAAAGCTTATGGAAAACAGCAGCTCCAACTACGAGGTAACCGAGATCTAGACATCGTATCGAGTCCCAGATTGTGTCCACTGAAACTAAATGTCACGTGTCTAGTTCGTGCATCGTCCACGAACGCATGTGTTCCTGAATGTGGACTGAATTGGGTAATTGGTAGGAAGCAACCAAAAGTCTTGGGTAGCAGGTAAACGGTGGCAATGACCTAAAATGTACCATAAAGAGAAACATCCACAAGAAGAAATCATCCCAGTACGCCGTCAGAAACATGATGTTTAACATTAAACAATAACCTAGTCTACGCAGGCCTAGATTGTGATTCATTCGTGCAACGATTGACTAATCTTCGCTCAGATAACCTTCTGAGGAAAACATAGGCTCATAACTGCGATGTTAAGTTAGCACCACCCAAGCCCTATGGTAGCAAAAAACGTGTGGTTTTATTTCTTCTACTTTCAAAAATCATTCACAAGTCAAAACTAGTTTCAATCACCTTGATATCTAGTGCAACACCTCTTTTAACCACGTCTCCCCATTTCCATCAAATTGCGATGGGGAATCACAATTATTTGGGGAAAAAACCACAAAGGCCAAACTCATGAAGGAAAAAAAAAATATTTCAATACATGCTACATAAGGGGAGATACCGATGTGCTTTACCTAGAATGAAAAGCAACCTAGAATCACATGCGAAAAGGGAGAGGATAAACATGAGAAATAAATTGAGAATATGAAGAAAAAACACATAGAGAAATTTTGTAACAACAAGAATGATAATCATCACGCTGATTCTTGAAGCTCATTAATTCACATGGAGTCAAGATCTTCTTATACTAGGATAACATTTATAGATCCTAAGTTAAAGTTTAACAAAACCCATAAATCAATGATGGTTATAAGGTTTAAGTATTTGACAGACATAATGATAAGATAATAATACAGTTAAATGGGTCATATAGCTGGATACGCACAACAGTTTTCTATATTGACCATTTTTATAAGATTTTCCACAAAACATAGATTTGGAGCATTCGTCTAAGGCCGCCATTCGGTTTCAGACGTAAAAACCACTCACGCATACGCAGAGGATTCCGTTCACGTTCCCTCAAGTTTCAGCTGCCCCTGGGGAGACCCGGATACAGATATCCCAACACTACGATTTCACGCAACGAACAAGAAGGGAGACCGGCGTTTATGTCAGAATGATGGGCATGCTGACAATGGAAGTATAACTCTCATTTCACCAGGTATCGTCGTGTTTTCGTCACCACATATTACTGGCACGATTCGAAACCAGCGCTTCTCCAGCATCGAAGGGAAGAGCGCCCATTAGGGTCGTGTCTTCTTTGAAAAGACAAAGGAGCAAAGCTTATGGGAAACAGCATCTCCAACTACGAGGTAACTAACTGCAACCTAGATCTAGACATCATATCGATTCCAAGATTGTGTCGACTGTACCTCAATGTCACGTGTCTAGTTCATGCATCGTCCACGAACGCGTGTGTTCCTGAATTTGGATTGCATTGGGTGATTGGTCGGACGCAACCAAAAGTCTTGGGTCCTTGGTAAACGGTCGCACATGTGGTGTTAAGTTCCCTTCCCAATAACGAGCCTCTGTTATCCTCAAAAAGTGGTATGTTTTGGGCTTAAAGAGACCATAAACAGAAACATCCACTAGAACAAACAAGGCCTAGATAGTGAGCCGTAAGAAACGCAACGTTGACATTAAACAATAACTTCATCTACACAGGCCTAGATTGTGACTCATTCGTGCAAACATTGACAAATCGTCGCTCGTAACTGCGAAGTGAAGTTAACACCACCGAAGCCATATGGTAGCGGAAACCGTGTAGTTTTATGTCTTCAATTTTCAAACATCATTCACGAGTCAAAACTAGTTTCAATCACCTTGATATCTAGTGCAATATCCCCTTTAACCACATGTCTCCCCATTTCCTTAAAACAGCCATGGGGAATCACATTCACTTGGGTAAAACCACAAAGGCAAAACTCATGAAGGTAATATTAATGATTTCAACCAAAACTGAAATATATTACATGCTACATAAGGGGATATAGCAATGTGTTTTACCTAGAATGAAAGGCAACCTATGATCACATGCAGAAAGGAGAGGTTAAACATGAGAAATAAACTGAGAATATGCAGGAAAAACAGAGAAAACTTTCATAACAATAATGATAATAATCACACTGATTGTTCACGCTCATTAGTTCAGATTGAGTGAGGATCTACTTATACTAGGATATCATATGTAGATCATGAATTAAAATTAAATAGAACGCATAAATTAAAAACATTTATAAAATCTAAGTATTCAACAGACGGAATAATAATAAAACATTACAAGTAAATTGCTCATAAAGCTAAACACGTACAACATTTTTCTGTATTCACCATTTTGATGTGATTTTCTAAACAACATACATGAAAACAAAAGCCAATTTTAATTTCACTCTTGAATAAGGGGCAGTAACAATACTCCCATAACAAAATGTGACATTTAGCTTTCTTCTATCCCCACTTGCAATATACAACCTATGAAAACTTTCATAACAATTGTTAAAAATTATTATGAACAAATAACACCATCTTTACTATTGATCATTCTTGGACCTGATTCTATGGAGAGAATATTTTTACGCAACATTTTTGTTGAGTTGGATGTAAGTTCTTTTCTTCTCCATTTTACATCTTTTAACAACGAGGTTGAGTTCGTAAAAATTTGCATTGCTCCCTTGTGCATTCTGGCAACGCCTGGCTGCACCTCAAGTATCATACTCTCAGTTGAAAATTACAAGACCGAGTATCCCACTGTTGACGACCACAAGTGAGGTGTCCAAAGCTATTTACAAGGAATTTACAACAAAAAAAGAGTTTTTGGAAACTCCTGTCTTGCTCCCGAATTGTATGTGCAATAAAAAAGGACACCGGATGATACTTTTGGAGCATTTGCGGGGTTTGAGCCACTAGAGTTGATTTTGGCTTGCCCCTTAGCATTTGGAAGCATCCCCAAGAGCCTGTTTTTATCTCCAAAGTTCAAAGCTTATCAATTGCAAACACGGATGCAATTTCTATTTGCTAGACTTCACGTCAAGAAACATCATCTTGCACACGTTCACATATTTCAATTGCGCCTCCTCCATGAACTTCAGCACGTGCCTCACTTCCTTTTAATTGCCAGTCAATGCGTAGTGGGAGAAGGTCACAAAGATTAGCTCCAAAATAGGAGCATTAACCACTGCGAGCTGGTCGCATACTGACTTGGCTTTGTTGATGTTGTCCTCAATTCTTCTGAAGTTGCTAAGGCTAATGTGGGAAAGCTTTGTAAGGAGGTGCAACTTGAAGGTGCAGTCTCTTGACATGTAGGTCCTCAGCAAGTAAGACCAATCATGATTAGGAGGTTGAGCCAATCCTTTAAACATCCTTATTACCTGTTGGATGCAAGGTGTGAGTTGATTATCGAGCACCACGTATGCAACCTTGGGGAAGTAGTTGAACTTTACAACCGCTTGTGGTGATGACCCCTTTGGTGGCGGCGAGTAGTGCCCGTTGTAGAAATCATATAGGCAATGAATCTGGGTGACCTCTTTGAATTTGTGCACTTGGTGTGGGAAGTTCTCTCCATAAAATCTATAGAGATTATGTTTTTGTAGCTACAAGGATGCTGGTATTGCAGGCATTCTGTTCTCCAAACGTTGGAACAAGATTCTTTCTCTTGCAAATCGTTAGGCAGGAACAAGATATTAGTGCATGGCTAGAGCTGGGAACGGTTGGCCTTAAGCCATACCTTTATTTTCTACTTGTTGAGCTTTGTAGGCTTTTGGCATAGCAACCTCTTCAGCCTGTTGTGGTGACGCCAATGGTGGTACCCCTAGCATTCCTTGAGAATGTGTGAAGGCATGCTGTTTCACACCATTGTATGCAGCTACTCTAGGTTGTATCTACTGGGAGATAACTAGTTGCACAACTGGTGGTGGACTTCCATGAGGCACATGGATAGTGGATGCTTGTGATTCTAGTTACCACTACATCATCTCTCAATGCATCTGCTGCTATTGTTGAAACACTACTAGTTGATGTTTAATGTATGCATTCTATGTTACTAGATCTGCACATGACTGCTATAATTGCTACATATGTGTTGCTAGACCGGCATGTGTGACCTACTCTTGCTGTAAAAAAGCCCTAAAACTCAAATCAACTACCTCAATGCCTACGTTTCCTGCACTACAACTTTTTTTCCTATTGTTCTTGCTGCGCCTTTCACTACGCGTCCTCTAGCATGCGTTGTGCCTTCAATACTTGGCATTTTGCATGGTCCACAAAATAGCATCCCTGCTCTTGTCTCATGCGCAAGACATGCATGACAGATTTATTTTTAAGTGACGAGGAACCCTCCCTTTATACTAATGCTGCATGTCACTCCACGAGACTTCTTAGCCCTCATGCCTTGTGCACAATCAATGATCTGTGCACCCCTCCACCCCTTGATTGTGACATGTGAATGTGGAAGACTCTTCAACCAACACTTATTTGTAACTTCTACGCTTACTAGTGGCACAATCCTCATGGCTCTGATGCGATGGTTGAATTTTTCACAACCACAACAAAGGCTTGGTTGGCCTTGCTATCGTGCAAGGACCTTTGGTGTGCCAAGAAATGATTATGAAACTGTTCAAAGTTTAATACAAAAGCTCTGATTGTATTGAAAGAATACCACATACACAAAAACAAAGTATGAGATCCACAAAAGCCTATGAATAACCCAGTAGCAAAGACCTCACAGAGCCTGACCTAAAGTAGGCGTAGATTCTTTCTAGGCATCCACACATTCAATACAAGTCATGGCGTGTTGATGGTATTCTGGGTCAATAAGCAAGAAAAACCCGGCTAGAGTCGGTGGGTCGTTAGCGGGAATCTCCAGGAAACTCCACCAACATGGGGGTATAGACACCAAGTGGGTGGCAGCCATGCGGAATAGTTAATGATTGTATAAAGGAGTTGGAGACACCATAACTTGTTATTAGAGCCACAAATGGTGGTTCCTTTTTTATTGGAGCTTGTACGAGTAGCGCTCTTGGGGGTCCACGCTGCTCCACTAAAGGTGGTAGTCCCGGAGGTCCCAAACATTGATGCTGTAATATGTCGTCGAACATTGGAAGAGATGATGATGATATAATTAATTTTCCACAAGATTGAATGTGAGTTAGGCGACTACGTTGATGCTTGTACAATGGCCCACACAAACCTTGTAGGCTTTGTAGACTTCAAGATTACCTTTTACTAGGTAGTTGCCAAGTTGTCAAACCTTGGACATTACTCTAGTGAATTAGCCATGGTAGTCCCCACCTTCCAAGACGCATCAAACCATTTGTACACTTCCAGGGCTTGAGCATGTTCTTGAGGACTAAAAACTAGGAATAATCAAATCTTGTGTAGTGAAATTCCTGTAAGGAAAGTTCCCACTGAATTGCGGTAAAATCCATAACTTCCCGTGGACTATGCCAAAAGTGAAAGCAAGTACGATGTGCTCAAGCCAAAATCCAGCATAGTTAGCGCCTCCCTCGAACACCCCCCCTCAATAACTACGTTGGTTGAGGTAAAAGGACCCAACTTAACTTAACATTACTCGTTGGCAAAGAAATCAATAAGTTGTGGAGTCACCGCCAAGTTTTGGTGCAGGCAAGAATGTTGCCGCTAGCTTTCAAAGTCAAGAGATGTGCTTATCCTCAATTTCTTGTCCTTTGCCAAAGTCAGTGGGTCATCATAGGAAACCTTTAGGAACCTCCAGTAGTACCCGGGGGTGAGTCTAGTACAGAGACCAAGTGGCTCACATTCTTGTTGAATAGTTGATGCTAATATTGTGGAGTTTGAGGGATTGGAATTGATGACAGGAGGAACAACAGGTGCTCCCTCTTGTATTGCTGCTCCGACTGTTAGTTTACCTGGCGGTCCACGCTCCTCCATTAAAGGTGGCGATTCCGGCACTCCCAAACATTGATGTTGTGATATGTTGTCAAACCTCCCACAAGTGGAAGAGACAATGATGATGTAATAAAACCTGCACAAGATTGTATGTGAGCTAGACGACCATGTTAATGCCTGTATAGTGGCTCACATGAACCTCCTACAAGGCATTTACGATGTTGTCAAACCTTGAACATCACTCAAGTAAGTTGGCTGAGGTAGTCCCACCTTTCTCGGACGCAGCAAACAAATTCTACACTTCAAGGGCTTGAACATGTCCTTCAGGCTTAAAAAGGAGGAATAATCTAGCCCTGTATAGTTGAAATTCTTCATAGGAAGTTTCTTATGAATCAAGGTAAAAACCATACCTTAACGTTGACTCCTCCGAAAAAGAAGCTGACTACGCCATGATGAAGCCAAAATCTAGCTTCTTTATTGCCTCACTCCAACACTACTTTTTTTCTTAAACTTGCCTCTTGAAACTTTATCACGATTCAATTATTGGGACCAATTCTTTTGTATCCATCATTCAAAGATTTCTGATGCATAGAAACAACACTTTGAAATTGAATTAAGAAAACGTGCACTGCATAGAGAAGAGAAATTGTATGCCCACTCTTTGGTAAGTGTTTCTTGTATACCCCATTTTTTTGACAGTGACGCCCTTTGCTCACCATTACACTAAGAACCTCATGTGATTTCATACATATGAGTTGAATACCCACTGAATTCAACGGCCGGTTGACCAAGCATTATACTCTTAGAAATGACAGCTCTAAAACTATACACCAAATGATCCATTTCACACTTGACAAGAAGTTTTGAGGTTCTATTCCAAAGTCCTTGAATTGCTCCAATTTTCATTCCTTCTAAGAGTCTTTCATCCTAGAAAAAGAAACCGCCAATCGACTTTTCAATGAAAAATTTAATTGGCTATGAAAACTTGAGAACATACTTGTCTTTACCACTGTCTTGTTTTCTAACTGAAATGATGGACTGGTCTAGTAATCTTAATGTAACAGATTTTTGTCTCTTTGTCAACAATTTGACTCAATCACCATCCTATAGGTGCATCAAGCATTTCAATCCACCATTTGGACTCTTGTGTCCATCTCATCTTGTAATTTTCAACACTTCAAAAATGGGGGCTTGGTCAACCCCCACACTCTTAATGTTCCTTATCTTTTGTACAAGGTATGAAATCATGGCACATGTCGCAAAACTGAGGTGAAAAAAATGAGCTTTGTGAAGAGCATGATTTCGTTTGTGAGAAGCACTTATCCTTCTACACTGAGTGTTTCTATCTTCCTTTTTTTACACATGGCTTTCAAAAGGATGTTTAAATCAAGCCATTTATCCTCCATTTATACGTGCTTAATGTAAAAATTGGACGATAAGATGTAAAAATATGATTTTTGGTAATATTTACGGGAATTGCCATATTCCATAGCAAGCATACTAGTTGTGTCCTTATGTAATTTTAAATGATGTGATGTTCTTCTGAAAACAATCCACTGAATAAATGTGCGATATTGGATGAATCAATTTCACAATGCAACCAAAAATCCAAATGGACATAGGTTACACAAGAGAGTGCAATTGGTTTATCTTCCACATGGAAAAAAGAAGTTGATAGCTGCAACTCCTCATAAAATTGCTTGTGTCGTTTCAACTTGCACTATCACGTGCAAATTTACTGCGTGTTGGCATTTTTTGCATGCCTATAAAGTGTGCAAAATGGTGAGTTGTTGGCTTCTGGTGTGGAAGTATTCATTGGTGGAAAGTCGTTGTTTTGAGAACAAGATACATGAAGAAGTATAGGAAAAAATCCATTGTATACACATTGGTAAAGGGTGACCAAGTGCTTTGATGTAATGCAAAGAAGTGATGACATGAAATAAGAGCAGACAAGTCTAGCATCAATGCGCCACGAATGAGGTATGAAAATAAATACAAAAAAATGAATGTATCTTATTGCAAGATTCACATCATCCCTCATTTTAGAAACAAATACTAAAATAACCTATTGTGCATGTTTTATCACGGATTTGCACGGCATTCAATAGTATGTTAGTATTTAGTTCTTTTGGGTAAAATGTTCAATACAAAATCATGCAAAATCGGTTGAACACATGAGAAAAGATGGTTGTGGGGAAATTACATGCTCAAGATTTGAGTAAAATGGAATAATCGTTTTCACTATCATCATCTCATCTTCATTCTGTATTCATGATGTTTTTTGCATTGGTTGAGGTTTAGTGTTTCTCAATATTTAATGAGGATGCTTTGTAAAAGGTGGAGATGAAATAGAAATCCACATGACCTTAGATAGAATGTTGAATTGGAAATCCATGTATCCCCTTATGTAGAGTAAAAGTAAATGTTTCCATTTGAGTGTATTAACTTTGAAATACATATTGTTCTCAAATGAAAAAAAAATAAATTGTGCATCTTCATAAAATTTAAACGGTGAACATGTTACAATGCAAGGGCAAATGAAGTATGTGGCATGTATCATGACCAAATTAACCAATATTAGATATTTATACACCATAAAATTTTCATTACTGACCAAGAGTAATACAATATATCATCATTTCCTTTAAAAATGATTATTTCTGGAATGTTAAAATGAATAATAAAAACTTCTTTCATTCTCATAAAATTGAAAACATTTTGATTAATAAAAACAATGTCACTTCAGTCGTTTTTTATTCCAATATCCCTAACAATGGCATGATTTTGTAAAACCTATTATCTCCACATACGATTTATGTTTATTGATGTGATGAACCAATCTCTTCATATCATATTTCTTATGAAACAATAATTCTTTTGCCCAAAAACGTGTTTTATGCACCACAACATTAGTTGAAGGTTTATCTTCTGGTAATGGAGTAAAAAAATTAAATATTAATAGAAAATAAAACTAAACATTGAGTTTGAGAAAAAATCATAAATAATCAATCATTAGGCTTAAACAATCAAAATACATGATGAAAAAAGGTGGCAAGGAACCCATCACACAATCACCCAAAATTGTACAACAATGAGGCATGCTAAATAAACCTTTCGTTTTCATTCCCAACAATACCAACTCTATAGGTCTCCTACGATTATAGGTTTTTTAATTCCCAAATTCATCTTAAAATCATATAAATGTTTACAAAAACTATTTCCGACCTGTTGGTTATGAGCCCCACACCTTAGACTGTTGATCAAAGATGTTGACAAAGGTAAGGACTTGTTTCAGAAGCGCATACCTTGGAAATGCCAAGGAAGTAAAGAAATGCCTCAAATATGCCTCATTTTTATTGCATTTACATCCACGACTCCTACTCTTGTAGTTTTCAAATCTGTATACCAACATGTGAGCTGATTCAACTGTATAGCAAGTCATAACACACCATAACATGGCCGAACATGGTAAAAACAATTCATTCGAAATTCATGAATGTGCCCTGAATAAAGTAAATGATATCAGAAATAAGTGTAGATGTAGATAAAGATATTGATATACATGTACATACATATAAATGAGGATAAAGATAAGATAAATACATCGATGTTGATGTCAATGTAAATGTAGATAGAGATATTGAAAAAGATATAGATATGGATATAGATATAGATATACATGTAGATATCAATTTAGATACAAATTCAGATATAGATAAAGATATAGGTATAGATATAGATATTGATAAAGATATAGATATAGATATATCTATAGATAAAGATATAGATATAGACATTGATATGGATATAGATATAGATATAGATATAGATATAGATATAGATATAGTTATAGATATAGATATGTATATATATATAGATATAGATATAGATATAGATATAGATATAGATATAGATATAGATATAGATATAGATATAGATATAGATATAGATATAGATATAGATATAGATATAGAT
>SZWC01006076.1:101002-141570 GCA_023375785.1 Penium margaritaceum | reverse complement strand
CCTCCCTCACTCTTTCCCTCCCTCACTTCCCCTTTTCCCTCCTCTCCCTCCCTCATTCCCTTCCTTCCCTTCCTCCCTCCCTCCCTCACTACTTGCTTTTCCCCCCACTCCCTCCCTCCCCTGTTTCCATCCTCCTTCCCTCCCTCCCCATTTTCCTGTCTCCTTCTCTAGTTACAATGGGGACAGGTATGGAGATCGTACATGTGCCCTTCTTTCCTGAATCCAGCCATGCTGCACAGTCAACAGCCAGAACGACAAGCCCTTGTGCCTGGGCTTGCTGTTGAAGGCTCCTCTATGGTTTCAACTCATGCCTGCCTGCCGTGGGTGCCGTGTGCCACACCGCTTACATGCAGGTGCTGGCGCAACTACTAGGGGTGCCAGAGCGTGCGGACTGGAAGGCCTGCAAGGCTACCAGAGAGGAAGAGGCAGAAGCTGTGGCCAAATTCAAACAGTTTTTCGCACCTTTTGATGTCTTGTTGTGAGGTTTGAGGTAGGCTCTGCAACTTGAAGAGGAGGCACATCGGATAGGTGCTCTTCCCTTTCCTGATACTGTCAATCGAGCAATGTCTTCTGCGCTGTCAGACAGACGCATGCATTGTCAAAGAAGAATATGACACATGTTTTCAGATTCTGAGGTCGGGTGCCAATAACATTCCGTTGGAAGTGCAAGCTGTGCTTTGGACTATGAAATGCAGGAGGGCATGTCACTGGAATTGCAAAATGGTTTCCATCTGTCTGGCCATCAACTATGGACGTTAGATTGCGATTCAGTGGAGGCACTGGCGCTAATTCAAACCCCATTCCCCACTCTGTCCACTTTGGTCGCTTAAAACTGCTAGATTTCAGAAGGCATGCAGGCTCAAGATAGGCAGGGCTAGTTGGGTCCACAGTTTCTTTGCAAATCCCAATTCCAACGAGGACTCGCTCTGTTGCGTAAATGTGTCTTTCACAGAGTTCCGGTCTGCGAGTGACTCCACCATTATTTGTTTGACTGCCTTGTACAACTGGTACTTTGTGCAACTGGTCGGAGATAGTCTGCCCCCAATTGAGATTCTTGCACAATCCACCACTGAGTCTCTGGGCTTGAACCGACGCTCTGTTACTGCGACTGATTCAGGCATCCATTGGCGGGTCGCGAAGTTGCGAGTTTTTGCAAGATTTCTGCGAGTGCTCGCTGTCTTGCGCGAAACTGCCACTCCACGGCTGCATTACGCGGTGATTATTGTGTGATTAACCGCTGATTAACTGATCATCGACACCCCAAAATTCCTACGTGGCAGGTCTCTACGGAAGTTGGAGAATCATTCCATGAATCAAAACCGGCGAATCACAACGAATGCCCATAATCAAGATGTAATGTTGAATTGGTAGGTGAATTGTTCTTCAGCTGAAAGGGAATGCCATCGATGGGTGGCGAGAGCCTATCCCAACCGACAATTTATCCAACTTGCATTGGTAAGAACGACTGAAGGAAGGGGCAGCTGTGCGCGAGAGGCGACGGTCCAATGATCGCGGGGCCTGACGACCCGGCTCGCTGTCGGAGTTGGACGCCATCCCGCAAAGTCAGGACGTCAATCGCTGATTTTCCAACAAGCAAACCGCACGACTTCCAATCAGCCAGATCTACTTTGCCGTTGATTCGTAATGGTGACTTCGAAGTTGGGTTATGAAACAGACTCATAAAAAATTGATAAGTTCATTGGGTCCAGGATGTTATTGCAGAATTAGTAGCAGTAACTGAGCATCGGTTCATCGCCTCTGCTTATTCCCATGATTGTTTGCATCACTCCAACCCACCTGCACTATGAAGGAGGATTCACCCATTCTCAAGTCTAATTCATCATATGTGCCAAGTTAGCAGGAAAACCGCTGGCCCACTCTTCATCTTGGAGGCAGTGAGTTGAGACTTCATGGCTCACCGTGTGAGCATCATGGTTACACGACTGCCTTCACAAGCATCACACACTTTTGATTGGGGTCCAGGCAATGTCTAACCAGACACTTCATCATCATGAATGGATCAGATCAAAAAACCCACAGTGCGACATATTGTGAGAAAATGTCTGAGAGCAACTGTTGCTGTGTCCAGGGCACAGCCCTCCTTTGATAGTCAGAGAGTGTGCAGTGATCCACTACAGATCAGGGACTCCTCACACAGGTGATCTTTCTTGAACGTCCTCCACCACTGAAGTCGTCAGTGCACACAGATGGTGCACGCAAGGGCTGGTCCACTATGTAATGTTGACCCACTGGCACTCCTCCGCAGCCAGAGGTGAGACATCCTAAAACTAACATCTAAACCAAAAACAATGTAAAAATCACCTCTCGCTCACTAAAAAGGCTGTGTTGGCCCCGAGCACGAGCACCCTGAAAGCAGCCTTCCTGTTTTGACCTTACGCCACCTACAACCTATGCCTCAGCTGCTGCTTCCCGCCAGTAGCATGCACAGAAAGTGCGGCTGGGGTTTTCCTTACCATCAACACTGCTTGGCCGCCACCTTCTGCTTACAGCGAATGAAGTGATGTGCTCACTTGTGTACATGCTGAGTTGCTGAAAGGACAGAACTAAATGCGAGAAAGGAGGCATGTCGCACTTGACACAGGTTTTTCCAAAGTGCCGCTCATCACCTGTCACTCGACTCTCCCGGCATCCTCAGCCAGCGTACAGGTTCGACTTGGGTCCGGCATCCAGTTTCTGTGTCTCCATGTCATAGTCTTGCTGTGCTGCTAGCCCTGCCGGGCTGGAGCCGCTGCCTTTTCTCGTCCACTGCGCATACTTGGCCTTCATCTTGTCCACCAGACGGCCTGCACTCGACCCGCTTCCGCCGCCACCGCTACCGCCATCATGGCTGTGCTTGCTTCTTCGCGTGTCTGTCTCCGACTGCATCCGAGCGACCTCCTTCGCCGTCATGATTGCCTCCAAGTCTTCCGAATGCTCCAAGAAGCCACAGACCTGTTCAGAGAGTGGTTCAGCCATGACATTCCAACCACGACAAGAGAGAAAATCAGAGCAGAAGGGGCACCGGGTCCTTTACTGCACAGAGGGGATCCATCATCTTCACAAAAGACAAGTCAACTCTGGCTTCCACGAAGCTGCTTTGCAACTGACATTAAAATGTGCAGCAGCTGTGATTGTGACGACTGCAGCGAGTACCTCTGCTACCACCACACTGTCCACACTGCCACTGTTCCTTGTCACAGCTGCGATCACTGCTCCTACTGCCACTGCTACTGGCGAAATTGCGGCTGCAGCAAATCGATCAACGAGCCGCAACTGCTGTTGCATCGCCTGTTCCAAACATGATGATGGCGGCCACCCACAGCCAGAGGTTCTTGTGCTCTAGTGTCCTAGTGGACACAAAAAGGGAAATCATGACACAAGTGGAATCCTGGAGGGCCACCGATCATGACAGTGGCCCCGCTAAGAATTCATGGCTTGCAACAGCCTCTCATGACACAAGAGGCGCCACGCTGACGGTATATCAGGCTGGTGGGTCCCATCCCCATGCTCGTGATCGTGTCTCAAGCTTGACACCACACAGACTTGACTGGTCGTCTTTTTTGAACTCACTGAATATTCTCATTCAACTGTGGTAGCCCCTGACTTTCCTTCCGCAGGCACATCCCCCGCTTCTACCACAAAAAAAAAGGAGAACTTCCGTCATGGAAAGGGGCACTTATACATGATACAGAAGCTACAACGGAGACGTGGCACTAACCAGTATGACTCTTAACTGCTCGTGGGATGGGATAGACACACTAAGTGTAACCATGGTCATGCACAGATGCATATTCACTTGCATGTCCGAAAAGACCAGATAGCCTCATGCCCTTGCCACAACTGCGACAGGCGATAACAATACAAGGCTAACCCCTCCACACTCCTGGCCCGAAGTTGCTGCCCTGTGGTCAACTCCCTCTGAAAGACAGTTACTCCACGCTGGAGCACATTCTGCAGGTCCAACCCGCAACCACGCTTATGGTCGAACCTGCCACCTATGCCAGTGATCGTATGGGACAACAAGCGCGGGTTTGATGACGAGACAGACGAAACTTCAGATTCTAGCTAGATCAGTAACAGAGCCGTTCCAAACACCCCTTCCGTCTGTCCGTCAACGAACAGACAAGCCAAGCCACATAACCCTTGCACCACCAGGAAGCAAAGAAGACAGCCCGGTGCTGGCCTGCCAGTGGACATCCACCACGTAAAACCGAAGCCAAGGGTTGGAGCGACACCGCCCTTTCCCGGTTGATGACAGTAAGAAATTGGCCTAGTAAGTTTTCCCCCGGACCGAAGCTGTGTTCGTGAGTTTGCCTTCAATTTCATGAGTACAACTTGACATTGACACCATCCAATGCGCAAGCGCCAAAGCTTGCGATGGGCATATGGGCCTGCATAGGGTGCCACCGTCGGAATCTCACTGCTGAGACCGCGGATTCTCGTCGACAAAGGTGTCGAGGATGTTTCGCGCAGCTTCAGTCCCCGTCTATGGGGCAAACCAAATGACACTACGCCAACAACCATCCAAGAAAACCTGCCCTCCGGGTTGCACATCGTGCATGTCTTATGCTTCGCATGCAGGGAGTGTTAGTTCAGTGCTACACAAGGTAACGGACCTGAATCATGCAGGCGAGGAGCAGGACAATTAGCTGGCTGGCGAAGAGGACGAAGTATACGGCGCCGTTGGCCTTGAGGCATTCCCTCGCATCATACAGATCTATCCTGGGTTTGAGGTTGTACAGCACGCTTTCGAACAGGAGGAAGATGCAGAGGAAGCCTGCGGCCAGGCCAGCGGACGAGATGAAGAGCAGCATCATGTGGCAGCCGAAGCAGCCGATCTGGCCGGAGGCAATAGTGCCGAATACACCGGACAGCACAACGGCGACGCCCAGGCCGATGAAACCCCACCCCGTGAGTGTAGGCGTCGCATTTATGATGAAGATAACGACGGTCGCGCCGATGCCGCCGGCAATGAGGATGAAGTTTATTAGCCGGAGGAAGTTCGTTGAAAGGCTCGCAACGTTTGCCTTCAACGACTTTTTCGGCTTGGCCGCCATGGCTCGGGAGTGGTCTACAGGCTGGATCTAGAAGTTGTAGGACAGCCGTTTGCCTTCAGCCAACGGGAGTGCGCTTGCACGGAGCACTTCGCGCGAAGAGGGGGTAGGCGAATGCCTTGGGTCGCCGGCGACAGTGTGTTGGGCGATGAGAGGGGTGAGCCCGTCGGTGAGCCTCGGCAGAGGACGAGGACCTCAGCATTGCTTTGCCTTCGCGGTTTCAGATGGAGCGCAGACCACCTCTACACAAGGGGAGAACCAAGGAAAGCAAAGACTTTGCCGACTCTGTGTAGTCTCAACACGGGAAGGTGGAGTTGCAGCCCGCACAGCTTGACCGCCGCCGCCGCCGCCTCGCCACCATTGCCCACTTGGTCAGCAAACTGCTCGTCCGAGTGGGTTCGGATACCCGTCGATCGCCGCAAACCATTGTTCGCATCAATTATCCCTCGTAGTTCGATGCTCAAACCGTCAAAACACACGTTTCTTCCGTGATTGGTGCGTTGGTATTGGGGCCTACACGACGCAAGATGAAGACCTAGATCTGCCTGGTCCACGTGTCAGCACAAAGTGAGGTAGGTCCGTAGGCACTCGACCGGAGGGAGCTGGCTGTGAAGTCGTGAGACACCTTGGCAAAGGGATTCGACTGATCCCGACGAACCATTCAGATGTGCAGCCCATCCGATCGCAGGGCTTGGCCCGATCGACGATCTGAGGCAGTTCTGAGAATTCGCAAGGATGACTGGCAGTCAATGACTCGCACAGTTCAGCGCGGGCATGTCGGGCTCATGACAAGAAATGTCAGTGGAAAAGGCGCGAAGACAGGACAAGGGGGCGATGACGTCTACCCCAGTGTAGGCGGGAAACGAAGTTATGGGATTGTCCTGAGCATAAGCTCGTGAACAAGGGTCTCGGTTATTTCTCCCATCCCCTAGCCATACCAAAGTACGCCTGTCACCCAGTGCTGTTCCCAAAAATCCTGGATTTTGCACAAAACAACCTGTGGGAAACATCACATTTTAACAAAAATGAATTCACGTGCAATATTACTTCCTCTAATATTATTTCACAAATATTCAGGTTGGCGTGCCCACGTGATGAAAATTTGGCGTGGCATATCTAGCACACTAGAATAAAAAAACGGGATACCCATGAATATCAATTCTCTCACATCCTACCCAGAAGTTTAGATTTATCAAATACCTACGGTCATGACTTTGCTTTTTTATAACAGTGGGTATGACATGTATAATCTTCACTTTTGGTTCACATTATTCAAATAATGTACGATTTATTCATGAATCGTGATGTCATCTTTAAAAATAATTTCACGGGTTGAGGTCTTGGACTGGCGTCATCAAGTGCTAACGTACTTAATCATGTAACAATGTCGTTGAAATGTTTGTGGGGTACCATTTCACTCTCATTTTGAAGGGGTTAATCGTTTTTTTGTAAGATTATGACACAATGACGCGTACTTTTCATCGGTGGTCCATGGAAGGTTCTCCGTGGGTGGGCTCGCTGGTGGGACAAAGTCCGACCCGTTTAAACATTCAAGTCATCGGTGGTCGGACTTTGTCATCGGTGGTCGGACTTTGTCCCATCCCCGTGCACAGAGACTTGAATGTTTAAACATTCAAGTCTTTGTGCACGGGTCGTTGACGATGATTGCCTCCAAGAGTGGCGCAGAAGGGAAAACCCCTCGAGCGAACTCAGGACGCCATTCTGCGAACTCCAGCAATGACCGAGGCTAAGTCTGTCGCTCTCTGTGAAAGCATTTGGCTTATCGTCTCATGCAGTCGCTGGGCCAACCCATTTGCTTCAATACTCTTCACCGCGACAATAAAAGCACTCCCCTGCGTTGCTGAAAACGATGCCATGCATCTCACTCGCACAAAGCACGTCAACATCCAACATCTCTTTTTTTGTAAACGCATCACGTGTGGTGGTGTCAATCTGATTTGATTCGACACCCATCTGTGGCGTGTTGAATTTCTCATGAAGGCGCTATGTAGTGGGAAGTTTAAGGTGGTTGTGCATGCTGTTGGCCTCCAGGCTCCCCGTGCCCATCTTGGCTGATGTGTCTCCATCTCGTCGTGCTCTATCACCCCGATTTCTCGTTCTCGCGATGCACTAGCTCCTTGCTCCTCCTTTTGGCTCGTTGTCGCCTGTCCGTGCCCCTTGCGCAATCATGGCATTTGGCGTCAAGAGGTCATGGGAAGGTGTTGCTATGTCAGTCTCTGTGGCCTCTAGACTTGATGCCAATCACATGTAGGCAGGCTACAGTGATCACCAGCTACCTTCGTGGTCTCTATCTCATCTTGCATATCCTCATGTGCACACTGGAGATTCCTCGGTGGCCAGTTCACGAGGGCCATTTTTCCGGCATCGTTGCTTCTAGTCTTTGTCAACTTGCTTTCGTAGAGCTGATGTGTTTGCTTCCGTTGCGTCTTTTTGTTTGTCATTCGGCCACTCCAGTGTCCTGTATTATTGCGGGGATATGTCCGGTTCCTGCTTGGTAGATCGTGGTTATCTTCCTGGCCTTTGCCATACGTTAGGGTACTTTTGCCGCATATCCACTATCGCCGCAACTAATGTACACCATATAGACTTTACGCAAAAAAAGAATGAGGTGGCCACTTTGGTAGAAAGATTACCATACTGTCTACCAAAAACATAAAGTTCTTCTGACGGTCAGTGTTAAAAGATAATACTCCGGATGTCCACCGAGTAGAAACTTGAATGGGGAACAGTTTAATGATTAGCACACCCTTTTCCTGCACCGGCTAGGGGAACACGACAACATGAAAATAGGACCCCATTCTTGGCTTTCGCTGCATTGACAGCCTGGCAGATAACATTGCTGGTAGACCACAAACTGATGAGCTTCCACTATGACATCGGGGGATTGATAGTATGGTAATCCATTTGTCTAGTGCAAATGTGGCTAGCTTTTATGTCCAATGATGGAGCATCGCTGATTTGCCTCTATTGAGAACCGTCCACCCCATGCAAATGCTGTGTGCTTGCAAAGTTTGCGTTGGCAACAGCTGAAACCATTGTTCAACCCAATTTTCCTATGTTGAACACGTGACCAAAGTCAAACTTTCAGTTCGTCCACGTTTGCCCACAACCCATTACTTAGGAGTGGGTTCATACAGCACAAATGGTGACTAGTCCACATCAATTGTCGCGCTTGGTGTGCCTTGCCACACATTGCCACTAACACACAAAGTAAAATAATGTCAAAAAAATCATTTGAAGGTAATTCACCGTTTAAACATAATAGTGCGCAATGCAAACCTTTTCCCGATTGAACGCCGTGTGACACTTGAAATGTGGATGTCAATGTCCATCGTGTCACTCTAGCTACTTCTTCTCCCGATGAACATTACTATCGATGACGGTACGAGTGAGCCTTCGAATGGGCCGCGCCAATGGCACCAAGTCGGTGGATGGGGTGGAAGGGAAGCCTTGCGGACAGTGGCAATGTTGCATTTGTGGGAAGCCAAAACTGCATGGGCCACCATGAAGGCAGAGGAGGGCCACTGGGTAACGAGAAATGGGATGCCATTATGGACATCCATAGCTCCTGAACCAGAAACCATGGTTTGGACCTTGGGCAGGCGTATGCCCTCTCCACGTCCACCTAACATTCCTGATCCGTAGGAGCCCTGACTGTACACAAAGCCTTGTAGCCCTTAGTTTTGCAGTTTTTGGGCATGTGTTACATTCATACATGAAATCATTCATGATGTGTCCACTGAATTCCTATCCTCGTGGTTTAGGTTATGGGGTAAAATGTACACAGAATAAAAAAATTATGTATGATGTGTAGTTTTGTACATTGCATTCTGCTACAATAATGGATATGTGTGTTATATGTTGTCAAATCACGTCACATGTGGTAACTGAAATCTACATCAACTTCTTCATGTACCGTGTGTGTTTCCCTATATACTCGTCACCATGTTAGTACTTGTAACATGATCTGCTACAGTGTTGGGGACACGCACTTAATTCTAATTGAAACTCGTGCGGCCACATAGCAAGTGGGACTTTTGGCGGACTTACAAGCTGCCCCTATTCTCGCTCGACCATCTCTAAGGCGCCTCCAATTTCAGAAAATTAGCTTTGTTGCCCCCATCCTGGAAACAAATGCACAGGTCGCCCTACTTTAGGTGCTCTAGGGAATTATAGCTTGGACGCCAAGTGCGGATGAAGTATTATCAATGCCATGCCCCCACCTTTTAGTGGAGGCATGGTGACAGTAATGTTTCGTATCGCACATTGGTGAAAATCGGTTTCAATGAAAGCATGTTGCAAACCATTCCGGACAACAGGTCCGCCGTGTGCGTCATCCAGAGTTGCTCGCATCATTATTGTCAAATTTTACATATTACAGGTTAGACAATGCATAAATACATTATAAGCTCATAGGGCACCAGCTACAGCAAAGGGAACTTTGACAAAACTATATTACAGTGCTTCCGGCGCCTTTCCTAGCAAGGACATTGAAGATGAAGCGATGGACGTACGAGCATGGACAGCGAAAGCTGCCCACGCTCGTAAGTCCATTGCGTTGCTTCTTGGATTTTCTTCCAAAGAGGACTTGTGACGTCCTTGCTTCAAGGCCGGGACCAGTACGTACAAAAAAAATATCATTACGGACGTGACATAATGAAGAACGCTCCAATCTGATAAACAAAAAGAAACAAACATCTCATAAAGCTACTCAAATCGCCGCTCATCGGCAACAAACGGTACTGGGTTACATAAAAATACTTAGATAGCCGCACAAAAGAGAATTTTCATGTGTGATACTTTTCATGTGGATTGGACCTCCATGATACATCACACGAAAAACGTGTGGACTACTAATCAGGTTGAGGCAAACACTGCCAGTCACCGCCTACAAACAAGAAAAGTTACGTACACACCACCATCTATGATCATTAAAAAATAGGTCCATTCCTCAGGACAAGAATCCAGAAACTTCACCAAACGCTACACCTATGCAAAAGAAGTATGAGCATGAGCAAAAAGAACATAGAAAATCAATGAAAAATGTTTTCATGTTTACATGTATGTATGTGTATATGCATATGTATATGTATATGTATATGTATATGTATATGTATATGTATATGTATATGTATATGTATATGTATATGTATATGTATATGTATATGTATATGTATATGTATACATATACATATACATATACATATACATAGACATAGACATATACATATACATATACATATACAGATACATATACATATACATATACATATAGATATACATATACATATACATATACATAGACATAGACATATACATATACATATACATATACAGATACATATACATATACATATACATATAGATATACATATACATATACATATACATAGACATAGACATATACATATACATATACATATACAGATACATATACATATACATATACATATAGATATACATATACATATACATATACATAGACATAGACATATACATATACATATACATATACAGATACATATACATATACATATACATATAGATATACATATACATATACATATACATAGACATAGACATATACATATACATATACATATACAGATACATATACATATACATATACATATAGATATACATATACATATACATATACATAGACATAGACATATACATATACATATACATATACAGATACATATACATATACATATACATATAGATATACATATACATATACATATACATAGACATAGACATATACATATACATATACATATACAGATACATATACATATACATATACATATAGATATACATATACATATACATATACATAGACATAGACATATACATATACATATACATATACAGATACATATACATATACATATACATATAGATATACATATACATATACATATACATAGACATAGACATATACATATACATATACATATACAGATACATATACATATACATATACATATAGATATACATATACATATACATATACATAGACATAGACATATACATATACATATACATATACAGATACATATACATATACATATACATATAGATATACATATACATATACATATACATAGACATAGACATATACATATACATATACATATACAGATACATATACATATACATATACATATAGATATACATATACATATACATATACATAGACATAGACATATACATATACATATACATATACAGATACATATACATATACATATACATATAGATATACATATACATATACATATACATAGACATAGACATATACATATACATATACATATACAGATACATATACATATACATATACATATAGATATACATATACATATACATATACATAGACATAGACATATACATATACATATACATATACAGATACATATACATATACATATACATATAGATATACATATACATATACATATACATAGACATAGACATATACATATACATATACATATACAGATACATATACATATACATATACATATAGATATACATATACATATACATATACATAGACATAGACATATACATATACATATACATATACAGATACATATACATATACATATACATATAGATATACATATACATATACATATACATAGACATAGACATATACATATACATATACATATACAGATACATATACATATACATATACATATAGATATACATATACATATACATATACATAGACATAGACATATACATATACATATACATATACAGATACATATACATATACATATACATATAGATATACATATACATATACATATACATAGACATAGACATATACATATACATATACATATACAGATACATATACATATACATATACATATAGATATACATATACATATACATATACATAGACATAGACATATACATATACATATACATATACAGATACATATACATATACATATACATATAGATATACATATACATATACATATACATAGACATAGACATATACATATACATATACATATACAGATACATATACATATACATATACATATAGATATACATATACATATACATATACATAGACATAGACATATACATATACATATACATATACAGATACATATACATATACATATACATATAGATATACATATACATATACATATACATAGACATAGACATATACATATACATATACATATACAGATACATATACATATACATATACATATAGATATACATATACATATACATATACATAGACATAGACATATACATATACATATACATATACAGATACATATACATATACATATACATATAGATATACATATACATATACATATACATAGACATAGACATATACATATACATATACATATACAGATACATATACATATACATATACATATAGATATACATATACATATACATATACATAGACATAGACATATACATATACATATACATATACAGATACATATACATATACATATACATATAGATATACATATACATATACATATACATAGACATAGACATATACATATACATATACATATACAGATACATATACATATACATATACATATAGATATACATATACATATACATATACATAGACATAGACATATACATATACATATACATATACAGATACATATACATATACATATACATATAGATATACATATACATATACATATACATAGACATAGACATATACATATACATATACATATACAGATACATATACATATACATATACATATAGATATACATATACATATACATATACATAGACATAGACATATACATATACATATACATATACAGATACATATACATATACATATACGTATACGTATACGTATACGTATATGTATATGTATATGTATCTGTATATGTATATGTATATGTATATGTCTATGTCTATGTATATGTATATGTATATGTATATGTATATGTATATGTATATGTATATGTATATGTATATGTATATGTATATGTATATGTATATGTATATGTATATGTATATGTATATGTATATGTAAATGTGCTCGAAAATCGGCCCAATGACCCCGACTATGCCTCATTTGTAACTAGACATTTATTTATTTATGTTTGATCATTTCGATACTTGTCATCAAAGTACACTTACTGCTTACTGTAAACTGCTCGTGTCCCACATTCTAAATTGTTTTCTGCCTCGCAACTTCTACCCGTTCACCATCTACGCTCCGTTTGGCATAACACTTGGTATCAAAGCACAGCAGTACTGAAGAGGAATCTAACTAATTTACCCCATTTGAAGGACTACCTCGCACAAGCATTCAGCGCATCTCGCACGTCAAGGCTTCGGAGACTTTGCGACTATGACGTGAGGCAAGCAAGCGCAACCGATGTCCAACAGCGGGTCTTTGGCGACAACTTTGACGATGGAGGAGCATAACGTATTGATGCACGCAAACCCTCAAGCAACAGTAAATTCTTGCGTGGCAAGCTATGCATCAGCTGGGCCAACTCCTACGGTTTTGACGACGAATCTGGTCATGGACCCAACGACATTAAACCAGCCGTACCTACCAATAGCATTGACAACAACAGGTGGCACTACACGACATGCATAAATAAATGAGGAACTAGCAAACCAGATATCTACGCTTCAGGGGATCAACAGCCATGTGCTCCAACAGCTCAACGTCACGATTGAATCTCTTTGCGACGCAAGTGCACAAAAAGGCGTGCACGTTGTGAGAAATTTCCAACTCTCGAGCGAACCTAAAGTTTGTTTGGCTTTGCCAACCGCTCGATCCTGCAAACTCAAAGTGACTGAAGATTTGGATGTGGCCGACGAGTTTGGAGTTGTACCTCAACGCTGCTAGGATCAACGATGACCAAAAGAAAGTCAACCTCACGGCCGCGCTTTTGCGTAGCACGGTGCTAATTTGGTGGTCTGATCCAAAGACCATCCAAGGGCAGAAGGAGACCAGCGGGCATCATCAACAGCCAACGACACCCGTCTCATATAGCAGACCGCAGGAGTTCTACCCTTGGAGCAGATCAACCCAGAGTGGCAAGTTGCGCTGACGCCACCAACCGACTTGAATGAATTCTCAAGACGATGCTCACATGTTTTGGATGAGTGAACAAAAACTTGGACGCACGATGTAAACTCTAGTGCCTCCATTGGTAGTCAATCATGGCAGAGTACTCGCAAAAATTCCGCAAGATCATCACCGAAGCTTACATCCCCCTCGAGGAACTCTGTTTCCACTAAAACAACGGCCTCAAGCAAGGTATCTGGCAAGCAATCGCTATTTTTGGCATCCAAAACGACTTCTTGCAGATGAGCGCAGCAGTAGAAAGGATCGTTAGCGTCAAGTACAATGCTCGGATCCAAGAATCCTAGGGCAAGCGACCTCCTAACACCAATTATCATGGAACAAGAAAACATAACAGTCGGCGGACTTCTCGCCTTCGATGGAATTGGACACCGTCGACCACAGTGATATGCCAACCTGCTACAACTGCGGAAAAGTCGAGCACATCGCTCATAACTATCGAAGCAAGCAGTAGGCCAAAAAGGAGTCGTAGAAAAATGAGTCAAGAAATGGCAAGGACAGGAGTGAAAGGCGCAACTCTTGTCCCCACAAAGCGATTTGCGCTAAATGAACGCCCATCTCAATGGCCTACATTGCCATAAGGGGTTTCTCAGATTGCAAAGTTCAACGAGGGGTACAAGGATGACCAACCAGCGATACTGCTAAAAGTTCAGCCTTGAGGATGTAAGAGTCGCAGAACGCTACCGGCACTATTAGATGGATGCTCACGAAGACTCACACAACTTCGTGAGCAACAACACGTTTTGTAAGCTGGATTTGCAAAACAAACGAAGGATGCTCGAAGGAAAAACTGTGGACGTGAGATTTCAAATACGTTGACTCCAAAAACAACTACGGCTATAAGTGGTAGATCTACAAGATGTAACGGTCTGGAGGTCTTGTCCAATGAACAACCACAAAATCATCATTGGACGAGATTTATTGTATCGGCACAATCCGCAGGTCGATTAGAACACCGGCGATGTCTATGTGGAGATCAACGGTGCCAAACATTAACTTCTGCGTGTTGGACGAAAGCCGAGAGCGGAAGCAGCAGAGATAGAAGCAACAGAGGATGATGCAGTAGCCGAGAAGCGACAACCTGTGCAACTGATTCGGCTCGACATGGCCAAGTACTGCATACAACAAGGAGCTCATGCATGGCTCATACATCTTGACCCAATAGATGAAGCGGAAGTGGTAGCAGCTGACTCATCATCCTCATCAACGTCGTCAGCCTCATCAGCCTCATTGGCATCAATGAAGTTTGTGATGGTTCCCAAAGAGTTTGCACCACTCATCCAAGAGTTTGCAATTGTCTTCCCTGACAAATTACCAAGAACCTTACCTCCTCGACGAGACATTGAACATCGCATGAAATTGAAGCCGGGCTACAAACACACAATTTGACCGGCTAAAAAAGTAACTCAATGAGATGCTTAGTCAGGGGTTCATCCGCCCATCCACGTCACCATACGCCGCACCAGTTCTATTTTTCAAAAAGAAATTTGGCAAAATGAGAATATGTGTGGATCATCGATAAACAACACTACCATCAAGAACTGCTACCCTCTTCCCCGAGCTGACGAGATTTCCAACTCACTCCGAGGAGCTTAAATTTTTAGAAAAGCTGACTTGTGCAGCGGATATCACCAGATACATGTAGCAGAGGCGGACATCGAGAAGACGGTATTCCAAACTTGATACGGGCATTTTGACTTCATGGTAATGCCGTTCGGATTGACGATGCCCCGATAATGTTCATGCTGGCAATGAACAATGTTTTCCACCCATAACTTGACAATTTTGTCATGGTGTACCTCGACAACATTCTAGTGTACAGCCGCGGCCCGGAGGAGTAAAATGGACATCTTAAGAAAATCCTAGAAGATCTGCAAAGACAGAATTTACTTGGAAAACTCTTGAAGTGCCACTTCGGTCGCCGATCGATCGAGTTTTTGGGTCACGTCATGAACAATGGACGAATCACCGTGGATCCAAAAACGTGGCAACAGTCACTGATTGGCCGACGCCGACCAATGTTTGAGACGTTCAAATTTTCCTTGGCTTCTTCAATTAATGCTGGCATTTCATACGGGATTATGCCCGAGTATCAGCGCCTCTTTCTAACCTTGTGCAAAAAGAAAACGAGTGGCAATGCGGAGACAACAAATAAGAAGTGTTCACTGCTATGCAAAACTCTCTGACCTCGGCGCCAGTCCTATGATACGCCGATCCAACGGTTCACTACGTCATGGCCTTAGATGCGTCAGACCGAGCCATCGGCGCAGTCCCCTTGTAAGACCATGGCAACGGTGAGCAACAAGTCACCTACATCTCTAAAAAACTGTGAGGAACGGAACTCAACTACGTTGTACACGAGAGAGAAATGCTTGCGGTTGTACAAGCATTCCAGACATGGCGGTGTTATCTAGAGTGCCGCCGATGCATTGCGCGCACCAACCACCGTGCGTTGAAACATTTGAAGTTGCAGAAAAAAACCTCACTTGATGTCAAACCCGATGGATGGAGTTCCTTGAATCTGGGTTTGAGTACGATATTGAGTTCCGGCTAGGCAAAAACCATTTGGCATACGCACTCATCTGCCAACCAGATTTCATGGCTGAGGTGGTAACGCTACAGGTACACCGAGACTCGTACCCTGAGCGGCTGTTTGCACGAGACTACGATTGGCATGGAGGATACGACAAGGCAAAATCCTCATACAACGTACCCCATTGAAGACGACGATTCACTTGCCTGTTGGTCGTTCCCCCGAACGTCAAACTTCGCCGTATACTGCTCGAAGAATGCCATGACAAAGGACTAGGTGGACACTTTGGAGAGGACAAGATGCTCATGAAGCTAGCAAACAATTACTAGTGGGACAAGATACAATCGAACATGGCCAACTTCTACAAGACCTCCGACACAAATCAGCAACAAAAATCTCGTTCCACACGGCCATTCGGACTTCTACAGCCGCTCTCTATTCCAACAGAACCGTGGGTTGACATCTCCATGGACTTCGTCAGAGGATTACCGGTCACACTTGAGGGATATGACGCAATCCTCGTGGTCGTCGACAAGTTTTCAAAAATGTCCCATTTCATCCCAACGACAACCACCGTCACCGTCGAGGGGATGCATGCCTCTTTCTAAACAACATCATACGGCTACACGGTGTACCGAGAACTATCACGAGCGACAGAGATGGTCGATTCACGAGACGTATTTGGCGCAAACTTTGAATGGTGTTTCATCCTCAAACCAACGATCAAACCGGACGGACCAATGAGACACTTGAACATCTTCTCTGAACACTTTGCAACCCTCACGGGATGGGATTGGGCACAAAATCTACCGACCACTAAAATTGCATACAGTTCGACAGTTTCCACCGCAACGAGTAAAACTCTGTTTGAAGTGGTGTATGGCAAACTTTACGCCACACCAGCCGGACTACAAAGTCGTAGCAACATTCCCGCGGTCAACGTTCAACGACAAGACTTCTCCAATATGTGGGAGGAAATACAACAAATCCTTGCAAAGACACAAGCAGCGATGAAATGAGCAGCAAGCCGACATCGTAGCGACGATGTTTTTGTCACTGGAGACAAAGTCCTCATTAGTTTGGCCAACATCAAACTCCGCGGAGCTGACTGTTCTAAGCTCAAACCCAGATGGTTGGGGCCGTTTGAGATCGATCGCATGCAAATCCCCGTTGCTGCACAACTCAAACTCCCCGACACTATGCAAGTTCATCTGGTGTTCCATATTCGCAGAATCGAGTACAACGGAGACCTCGTAGAGAACTTCCCAGTCAGGGATGTCCCGCCCCCTCCTCTTGTTCAAGTGGACAAAGACACAAAGTACGTCATCGAGGACATCATTTGCCACCAATGACGAGGCAAAACAACAAAATATCTTGTCCAGTGGCATGGCTATGACGCCGCGCACAACACCTGGGAACCCTACGATAACCTCCGGGGCGTCCATCAACTCATTGACGGCTATAAGCGCTGTCACCGGGTCACATCTGCACGCACGTTGTGACGTCATGGCTAAAAGCGGGAGGAATTGTTACGAACCAAACATACATGAGTCCCTGATATCTTTGAGTGGGCATTCCTATCATTACACAAATAGCCCATCATGTCGCGTGACTGTGATGTTCACTCCAACGGTTGAGGGTAAACCGGCCAACTGCCACCGCCCTCAAAGAATGTTTCCAAACCTTCTAACAACTTTGACCACTCTCGTGAATCTACGACAGAAGTATCAGGACCTTTTGGTCAACTGCTTGACGCAGTGAGACAAATCAGGATTTATAAAGATGCATCTTGCATCTTCACTTTCAATTTTTGAAGCCCCCTGATCTCTCGGCGTACCTTCTCAAATCCGACCACTCACGGCACGGCTCTGCACGCGTCGCTCGACAATCGACTCAACGACTTCGACTATGCCTCGTTGGTAACTTAACATTTGTATACATGTTTGATCATTTTGACACTTGTCATCGAAGTACGCTTGGTGCTGATCATGAATTGCTCAAGTGTCCCAAATTATACATAGCGTTCTGCCTTGCAACTTGTACCTGTTCACCATCTACGCTCCCTCAGACATAACACTAAGTGTTGGCATTATATGTATGGATGGAGTAGTAATATACTGCACTAGTACCTAAAAGTTTGAGCAAAAAAATGGAAAATTTGAAGACAAATAGTTGTGGAGGTAGGTCAATTGTGTAAATGAATATTTTAGTATACTTCCGTTCTCCACAAGGGCATATTCATGTTTTGATCAGGGGACAGGCTCGACCCTGTCTGTGCGCATATCAAGCGAAGTTTGAAGTTCGAAGTTCAGAGTTTGAATTCGCCCACACTTTGTAGCAAAGCTAGGCATGGACCAACGTTAGTGCGTGGTCTGCCTTGCGGCGCATCGCTACCCTCAGTCCATACTCTGTAAAAGGCTGCAGCCCTGCACGTATTTGCCATTCATCTCCTGCCCAAACCGTCACGTCCCGCTATCCTCTCCTGACCATCCACCGACAACCCACCATGGCTGGCAAGATTACTTCCTACTTCCAGCTCAAAGCCAAAAAATCATGAAAGAATTAATTAAAACACCTTTTAGATACTAGTACGGTACCCATCGTTTTGGCCAATAAATCAGCGGTGTCCGTTGTAAAAAGTGAATTGACGGCAATGTCCAATGTCAAAATTCATATGTCAGCGGTATCCATCGTCGAGAAAAAAAAGACAGTGTTGCATATAGTGAAAACCGACATGACTGCTGTGCCCCCGCTTGGTTTCCTTTATGGTCATGTTTGACATGTATTTCGTGGTTTCAACCAATTCAAGGTGGATTGAAACATCGTTGATGAGATGACTTGCTACTGCATCGCCAGCCGACGTGAGCATAATATGGAATGCAATTGACCTGGTTCTCTAGGTCTAGGATACCTTGTTTAGGGTGGTATTGTCCATGATATTGCAACGATTCCGCTCGTAGGTATGCACCGTACAACACATGGCTGATTGCATCATCTCATTGCGTTGATAGATGGATCCTCAAAGTTTACTGGATTGCAAATTGGTTCACTTGGAACGCATCCCAGTCTTTGCGCGGATTCCTATTTGATTTTGACAGCCTGTCTTGTTGCACATTCCGCCGGTTCCAGAGTCGCAAAGTACCTCCCATCATGGAGGGCTACCATGTGCTTCCCTCGGCTGCTGTCAAACATAAGGTTGGAAATTATGTTTTCCCATTGAGGGTTGCACGTAGTGGGGGGTTCTCGCCTTGGTGGCCATTCTGGTGCAGCTCATCGTCGATGATGTTGCACGCCCTCACGAATGCCTCATGCAACGCGTATGGCAGACAAAAGTGAACACCTAAGTTTTTTCTAACCATGTTTTTCTACACAAGGTGCCCATTTTGTAACCCGATGGCAGGGAAGACGCACCAATGAGGTGGTGGATCCGTCACGTTTTCCTGGTTCCCACCCAACGACTGCGTCGACGACTTGACAGACGAGCCTTGCTTGACGCAAGAGACTCCTCCTCACAAGGAGGACGATGCATGACACAGTGCAGTGGAAGGTGCCCCGCACCATGAAACCGAGGGTCCACTGGGAATGTCTCATGCTGGTGGTCGTGTGCACTTGACCAAGGGCCTGTCCTTCGGGTCCAATGATGAGGCAAGGGCAGCCGATGCCATGGCAAAGGCTGCCTTCCCAAAAATCGCCAAGCTGATCCCACAGCCTGCGACCCCGAGGAAGTGGAGGGTTGAGATAGACTTCCCCGGTGGCTCATCGTTGGAGACCATTGAAGCCTGCAAAGCTGCCGTTAAAGAGTATGCAGTTCACAACCGCATGTCGTTGAGGTGGCTGAAGAGCGACCGCACACGTTCTGTGGGGTGGTGAAAGTAGTACGTTACAAAGAAGTGTCTGTGGATCGTACGTGCGGCGTACATCAAGAGGTATGGAGCGTTCAACATTGCGTCCTTCACTGATGGCCACCTTTGTGACCCCCGGTTTAGCCAGGGTAACCCAGTGTAATCCACGCGGTGGGTGGCATGGCACATCGAAAGCACCCTTGCAAAGGACCCGTCGGCAATACCAAAGTCGCTTCTGGCAGTCGTAACAAAGGTCAGCAACACCAAGGTACTCTACACCACCCTATACCTTGTGAAGAAGGCCTGCATGGAGAAGATGTACGGGAATAAATCAGGTTTCTGGTACATGTTCCTTGGATATGTAGATGAGGTATGCTTGACTTTTCCCTTATTCGTTTTATGGTTTTTTTCTAATGGATCAGTTCTAGTTTTTTTTGTGGGCTAATCGGCGCATATGTGTCCACTATGGGAAGCAAGGCCATGTGCGTTGGTCATGTCCAAACATGGAGGCCCAAACCCCGGAGCAGGTGGTTGCTGCACATGTCACAGAGCTATAAGCAGAGCGTCGCATGAGGAAGTCGTGTAGGTTGAACGTGGATGCCCTGGGTTACTCCGGGGGTGAGGCAAAGGATGCCCCCTTTGCTGAAGAGGAGGCAGAGTCAGGCAAGGAGGGGGAGGAGGAGGATGCGGAGGAGGAGGAGGGGGAGGTGGAGGGGGATGAGGAGGGGGGGGAGGGGGGTAGGAGGGGGAGGAGGAGGACAAGGAGGGGGTGGAGGGGTAGCAGGAGGAGGCGGAGGAGGACGAGGAGGTGAAGGACGGGGGGCAGGAGGTAGTCGACCCCGTCTCAGTCTCCAGTGGCAATGAAAGTGTCGACCACGATGATGGAGAGGAACGTGAGGAGTTGTGGATGGCTTTTCATGCCAAGGTGGACAGCATGAACCATTTTTTGGCATGTGGTGAGTTTGTTTCAGGAAAGTTTCCTCCACTGTCTTCCATTGCAATCCCGCAAGTGTGCCTTGTTGTTAATCAAGGATTATAAAACATGGTCCTAGGTCATGTTTCTCCCACTAACTTGTTTCCACGTGTGTGCTGTGCAGATCTTACAAAAGACCAGTCCCTAGGGAGGAGGTGCAGGCCAAATGACAAGTGGCCCCGGATTGCATTTGTGTAGTATACTTGTTTTCACTTGGGGTATAGTTGGGTTGGTAGTTTTTTTTTAACTCAGCTTTTGGAAAATGCTCTACTGCTCAATGCCTCTCATCATGTGTGAATGAATGATGTCCAATGTCCTTTTTGTAAGAACCAATAAGAAGCAGACACTAAGAATGTGTACAGATAGACTTTTGACACGGTCATTTCATGCCCTTTGAACAAATGTCTCTTCTGTCTAAGCACGTAGACAAGGACCCTCAAACATGACTTCATGTCATACACTTGATTGGACTGTGGGGTTCCTCTCAGGAGTTGGTGCAACATTGGCATGCCAGACACTGTATTCCTACTTATGGTAGCCAAAAACTACGCGATATGTAGGCATGTGCCATTGTACAGTGACATACAATGATGGATCTCCAATGGATGCCCATACAATTGAAGCATAATCAGGATACATGCACGGGGAAGACGTTTTCTACGAAGAAGAAGACAAAGAAGACGGAGAATCCGACTCGCATGATGCCGATGAGAACACTTTCTTTCATGCAATATCCTGTTGGGGATGGCAGGAATGTGCATGTTAGGTGTGTCAGTGGCTCTGGTTGTGTAGTGTCCGGGATCCAAAGTGGTTGGATCTAGAGTGGTTTGGGTAGCAGTGCTTCTTCCTGTTTGTATGAGTACATGTACTTTTTTGTTAACATTACAATAATTTCCATTTATTTCATGACTTCTGGTACCCATATAATACCAGATGTACCCATAAAAATGGAGGCGTTGTGAATACAATACTTCCAACTAACTCTTATAGTCATATATTGAAAGAAACAGAAACCACGTTCCTTTATAGATCAAAACAATACCTAGTTGGCCTTGCATTTTCCCACAAATGCCCCTTACTTGTCGCTGACTTAATACTCGCATGCCCAAAATTTTCCCTTGAATGATACTCGGATGCCTATACTTGTCACTGAAACCATACTAGAATGCCCATACTTGTCACATGAGTAACACTTCAATGCCCATGTTTGTCACTGAAGTGATGCTCGAATACCCATACAAATCATTGAAATAAAACTCGAATGCCCATACTTGTTAGTGAAACAAATGCCCAAAATTTTCAATGACGGAATACTCAAATGCCCATACTTGTGACTGCAATAATACTCAAATACCCATACTATAACAGCTCTGGGTTGTGTTGCAACTAACTATGGAACCAAAACTCAGGCCCTCATAATTGTCAGTCCAAGGAAAGCGAGTGACTGGCCGCCTCAGCCGTTTTGGCTGAGATGTGTTATGGCAAAATGGACGGACACACTTGTCACAAGGCACGGATGTCAACACATGCATCCTAGCCTAATCCTCCCACGTGGCACAACCACGTGGAAACAGGACCCTAGTGGCGCTCAAGGGGTGGAGAAGGAGTGACGCGATGGAATCTCCATCGCGCACTTCTCTCGTTCCAAATCCACACTAAAGGTACTTTCCAGACTAGAGTCAACCTAGACTCTAGCCCGCATATTGTTTTAAGGACAAGGGCACCTCGAGACTCCAATCTCGAGACCCCAAAACACACCGTAAATATTTTAAGACCATTTTTAATTCCTAAAGATGGTCAGCATGCTATATTCCTCCCCCTTTTCTCCGAATCGTCCCGGTTCTTCCTTCCGCATCGAGTTTTGATCATTGCATACTTCAAGATGCAAACCCTACAACAAAACTCATGCAAAAGAGTGCAATTTTGAAATATTTTCATCCACAACACTGTTGCATCACGTTCACACACAATCAACCACACACGTGCATGACTTTCTACAATTGTGATCATCTTCGTGCAACATCCCGTGTTGACCACGCAATCCCTTGGCTCTTGCCAAGACGAGGCACGTACAAACTTTGTACGTTTGAACACACGTGTTGGCATTTCTTTGTGGAAGACTCGTCACACGTGTGTATGGTCGGATGGTCGATGCCATGTGGGACGTGCATTGTCATGCCGATTGAGAAGAGAGTACATAAGATGAACTCTCAAAAGTTTCATGTGGTACGTGTTTAGCAGGCTATGTGGTGACGCCTCCTCCTCCTTTGCAAGGAGCGTCCTTGCGACCAATCAACTGGACGTCCTCACAAAAACTGTCCAGGTCCACATAACACTTCCCATGTCGTCCGGACATGATCTCTTCCAAGGGGCTGTTGCCGAGGAGGTACATCCCTGCAAAATTATCAATACGTGCAATCCAACAAACGTACATAATTCCTCTAAGTTTGCAACCACGTGTTCATGACCACCCGTAGGTCTACTAGACCTCTTTCAGCGCCTTTGGGTTGGTTGGCTGAGCTCAACCAAGCTCCTCTAAGCCCATGCAACTTGCATGCTAGCTTTATCTTAGGGTTGGGAGGAACCAAGGTCCTAAGACATGGTTGCTGACCACGCATGTTTTTTCCTTTCAAATATTGCACTCATCTTTGAAGGAGGCGGCATTGGTGGACTGGCACGTGCAATTGTTGTCAACGTCGTCATTAGACACAACAATGCTCCGACCTAGATGATCTTGGTTTCAACCATCATCCCCTCATTTATGTTTGAAATGGGTACCATAGGCTACCGCTCACGTCCCCGTCAATAGTACATTGCTTTTAACTAGGTTAGCTGAGATAACCGATCTCGATGACCATTGAATCCATCCACAAAAAAAGTGTTTATCGTATGGTGTTCACCAAACGCGTGTACCATGATCACAGTCATTGCGGTACAAGTTGGAATAACACCTTTGAGGTGTCAATTCCATGTGAGTGTGATCGAATACTTCCAAATCATATTCGGTGACCCTGGAACAACTAGTTCCTAGATCTATTGACGATTCTGTACTCGAATCCAAGGGTTCTATTCAAGAACACGTCAATGGATTGTGTTTTCCGAGTTGCAACAATCTGTGTTGCTTCACTGTCTCCTATTGTGTTCATTCGGTATTTCTACTCAATGGAGTATTTTTCACATCTCATATCCAAGACACTTGTAGAGGGTATCACCCTCATCAAAGACGTGAAAAACCACCACAATCTTGGATGTTACCGTAGCAACATCCAAAAACATATTGTACTTGCATTCGGTAATGCACATCAATTAAACCATCCCCAGAACCAAGGGGCTTGATTCTCTTCACCATGATCTTTCAAGTCAGTGAAGCATGGTTTGACTACACCGTAGTCATTATGATATCTCTCATGGGCTGGTTTTTTTTCCAACAAATTGGATAGTTGGTGCTACGCTATGCCATTGGTATGATGGGAATCCATCCACATGATGTTTGAAGAGCATGACGTACACGACTCATGTACCGTGTCATGATGCTCTCAAATTTGAGACATTTCTTCAAACATGAAAATAATCTTATGAGAAATATTGCTTCTCAAGGTCCATCTTGAAGAGTCCTCATATCAACATTGAGTTACGACGCACTGGTCATTGTTTCCCCTCAATGTTGATTGTTACTCGTTATGTAGTTGGTCGGACCACGAAGATGCAGGTGCTAACTCTTTGTTAGCATAAAGCTATCGACTTATAGATTGTCTCTACGGTCATAAGCTTTGTGTGAAAAACCTAGACCCTGACGTGATCCCAACTATATCGTAGTTGGTTTGTAGAAATCTATGAGATCGTCATAGTTCTCTGAAGCACCATTAGTAGGAAATGAGTGTCGCTCATTTTCTCTGGAATGGATTTTCACCAAACTGTGGATGAATTTATATCATCGACATTGGTTCACGTACTTTTGTCAATCAATGTCCATGACATGTTCACTTGCCGAGTGATGGTAGACTAAAGGTGTTGCCTTCAGAATTGTTCACATTTGACATGCAGTCGATCCCATCATTCGCCAGAGAGTGACCTTTTATGGTATTCGACTACCGCACTGCGGCGTATTAAAGTGTAGACGACCCATAGAAGAGTCTCCGCCCCTCTGTGGTGCATATATAACCCTTAGTGACAATTATTCTTGTCTTCTAAAGAGGGTTATCGGTACACTCATGTACCTTTTCATCGTCCGTACCGATCGAGTACCGCAATTTGTATCCATCACTCACCGAGTGATACAACTTCAATGGTTTTGCCATTGGATGTATTCAAGGATTCCATCCTTGGCACATTCAATCATGGACCGATGTTTCCATCGGCCATGACTAATAATTCTCAAACCTTCATAAGGCACTGATGCATCTAGTACACACTGTGTATAGGCAACGCGATGACAGTCCTTGAGAATTGAAGTCGGCGTGCTAATACATCAGGTCTATTTAACATCTCATGGCATAGTCGTGACACGAGCTAAGTCATGAAACTATGGCATTTGCCTTTGAAAATTGTAGCGTACTGGGATGTGCGACTATTGTAGCAAACGTCCTGGGCCTACCAAACGACTTATTTGGTACAATGGTGTCACCATTTTCACCCAAAATATCAGCTAACATCGTCAGCTTGTTCAAATGTCAAAAGGTCATTGTGATCATTTGTGTGTCCAACTTATCCATAAGTGAGTGTCATGATCGACGCACCAACACTTAGTGGATAAGATTTTTTCTTCATGTTGTGCACGTTTTCCATGCTTGCCATGTACCCAATTTCACGTGGCTGAAGTACCATGGTATGAATCGCATACCTTGATCCATTGAAAAGAGGCTTGTCTCCAGTACTTGGTCATGCACTTTGACCTCTTGCAGTCATGCAAGCCGTGCATGTTTTGGAACTCGGCTAAACTGACTGGGCTTTTGTAGCACGTTCGATCAATGGATATGGAGGAGTTCATCCACCTGACGTACTTGCCCATAGAACCACTCCACACACACATCTTATGCTTTTGTGTGATGGTCTATCGCAAGCTAGCCTGACAAGGCAAAGTTGGCTAGTTCTTGCTATTTCATACAATGAGGTGCAATCGACATCCACGTTGTTGTTGCAATCGGTATCTTATAACATGTGTTGTACCATCAACACTAGCATAGCTAGTCCAATCACAGCTCATGGCCATTGTGCGTTCGGCACTTGCATTAGTGATGCATTCGACACCCATGAAAAAGTGTAACTCGCAGCTTTTACCAATAATGCAATTGGCATTTATGACAACGGTGCATTCAGCACTCGTGTCAACGGCTTAATTGATGCACTCGTTGGCCATGCATTCAACATCATGTTAACCGTGCGTTCGACACTCACGTGAATGTTGCGACTGCAACTTCCATGTCGGTCATATTCGGGGTGCAACCGGCACTTGTCAATGGACCATCTTGTGTGGGTTTCCAACATTGCGTGTGTGTTGGGTGAGATCGGCACTCACATCTTCCTTTTAGCAAAAATCCAAGCATAAGTGACTTATCTAGTATCCTTGGTGCAATACGCACCAACGTGGATACGCAATCGATATTTGTTTTGGTCACATATCCGTAGTGCATTCGGCACAAGCATCATGAATGCATTCGACATCCATGATCAAAGTGCAACTAGCACTCTTTCAGTGTTCGACACCGACAAAAGTTCTGCGACCGGCATGTGTGCTATTGCCAGTAGTGCAATCGGCACTTACGTTGATGACGTGGCCGATACCTGTATAAACGTGCAATCGGCACTCATTTTGTGTAGCTCACACGTTTCACATTGTTACGGTGACTAGATGAGTTGTCAAGTGGTCATAGCACGATCGGTGCCTATATTCATTTCAATCAAGAAATCATCTCGATTCACATCACCATTGTCATTTTGTACCCGGTGTATACCACAGTTGTTGTCTTGTATAAACAATATTGTCTAGCGCATGAACAACCCGCTTGAGCCATGTTGTGGCTTTTTAGCGGTCACCCATTTCAGGTCGTTTCTCCATGGAAAACCCCAAAATTTGAGGTTAATCGAAAACATTTACGCACGATCGGTGCTTAACTTCTTGCGATGAAGAAACATCCTGTCTTTTTTTTTTTTGCATTCCAAATGCCAGTTCCACCGCATGGAACAACTTGCTCCTTTAAAAATGACACCTCATGGTCTGCTTGGAAAGTTAATGATTTTTCCTTTTTTCCATTTGTAGAGAAATGGGTTTTTTCTTTATACTTCATGAAATCAGATGTATTCTAGAGCTCCATCGGAGTTTTTTACCACTCTATAGTGGCAAAACCATGACCGACATGGTCGATCACGAGCTGAATCGAGGACACCGTCCTCCCCTCTAGTACTATCGGCAACAAGAGGTATGAGGAAAATTTAATGCTCGTACGTAATGTCAAACTGATTTTTACGGCATCCAAAATGGATACCAAAAGGAGGATCTGTCCTTTGGTTTTTGGAACCAATCTGGGTCCAAAATAGGGCTAATCTTGGTGACAAAATAATTGACCAAATCACACTAAAATTTTTGCCCTCCCCCGCACTGAAGCACCGTTTACCAACTGCACCACTTGTGTAACACGGAAGTTGGGACTTAGCGTCAAAAGGTCCCGGCGAGCTCGGAAAAGTTTGCATTGTCATAACTGAATGACCATCCTCCTTGTCGGAGTGGTCTTTCCTTGTCCGAGTCGTCATGGCTCGCCTCGTCATTTTGAAACTACGTTGTTGCTTCTTTATAAAGTTATGATTTGTTAATTATTCATAGTTATTTATGTATTTATTCAGAAAGAACGGTGGAAACTTCCTGACTGCAATTTCTGTAGAGATGCTCGATTGGATTCGATTTCCATTCCTTGCTTCGCGCGTTTGCGTCAAACTTGACGGGACCTCATCATGTCGGTCGCGGAACAGTGTCCATGGAATGTCGCAATCAGGTAATGATTACGACAGTCCATATTGACTGTAAAACTTAGGTTTTGTTCTAGATTTTGTTGTGTTACATTCCTCCCCCTTGAGCTACGAATCATCCTCGATTCGGTTTCATCTTTTGTGAAGAAGTGGTTTTGCACACTGGCATCCATCTTTGATGATAGAAGTGCCAGTCCATGGAGAGGATAACATCGTGATTTGGCACGTTTCAAAGTTCAGAGATAGTTTAGCTTTCAAAGACAAACAAACAGTGGCCATGCTTCCTCCCCCTTTACATGAAGCGACCCCGCGATAGGTGCCCAGGCGTCCCCGTGACAGGTTCTCGGGAGTAAGCCAAAGATCAGCCCGAGGGCCAGTGTCGTTATCCTCTCAAGGGGACTTGTGCCGGGGTGGTACCCCCGAGGGCACGCTTGTTCGGACGGGCAGCCAGTTCCTCCCAATACTTCAAAATTGCCGCAATTGGCACTCGCGACTCTGGCTCCCAAGTGTTGTGGACGGGTCCACAACCAGCCCAGTGGATGACGTACTCCCTAACCACTCGTCCAAGTAAATTATGCTCACAGTGTTGGAGGATGTGGTGCATCTCACACTGGCCTTCCGCGGTGAGGACAACAAGAGGGGGTGGCTGAACAGACCCCTTTGCTGTATAGGGTGCAAGGAGACTCACGTGAAAGGTATAATGGATGCGCATGGCTGGTGGGAGGGCCAGCCAATATGCCACATTTCCTAGCTTCTGTGTAATCATGAAGGGTCCAAGCCATTTCGACAACATCTTTTGTGCACCCGTCCGTTTTTACCTGCAAATTTTGCGTGCTTAAAAGCACACGATCTCCGATGGAGACGTCAACTCACGACGTTTCTGGTTAGCATAGGCCTTTTGGTACTGTCGAGCTGCATACAAACGAGCCTTGGCATATTGCCTGAGGGCATCCATGTGCTCAACAAAGGCCTGGGCGAAGGGCACCTGATCACCACCGGCTTTGCACTTCACCATTGAAGCGGTTACCGCTGGATGCTGACCTTGGTTGAGGAAGAATGGGATAAATCCAGTCGATTTGTTGACCGCATTGTTCACGGCAAACTCGGCTGGCTCCAAAAGTCGTCCCAATCCTCCATTGTTGGGTCTATGTACATTCGGAGCATCTGCTTGAGTGTGCCATTCATGCACTCAGTTTGTCCATTCGTTTGGGGATGAAATACCGAGGACATGCTTTGTCGCGTTCCAAACCATTCTTGCAACACAAGCCAAAACCGGCTGGCAAAGCGTGGATCACGGTCGGAGATGATGCGGAGGGGTAAGCCGTGGTACTTGATGACACCAGCATAGAAAAGCCTTGCAGTCTCTTCCGTTGTGACGCGAGTTGTTTTGGGTATGAAGTGGGCCATTCTTGTTGCTCTGTCCACCACGACCAAGATGACATCGTGGCCTTTCTTGGTCTCCGGGAGTCTCATGATGAAATCAATGGCAACCCACTCCCATGGGTTGTCAGGAAGCTGTAGAGGCTGGAGGAGTCCTGAGGTGCCTTGTTCAAAGTCTTGTTACGGGGGTACAAATCTCACACTATGCAGTACTTCCTGATGTCACTGCTCCACCCTGGCCACCAGTAGTGCTAAGCTAGAGTATGTCCAGTCTTTTTCGATCTGACGTGACCTGAGGAAGGAGGATTATGAAACTCGAACATGATCTGTTGTCGTAAGCTATTGACATTGGGGATCACCACCTGCTCGCCATGCCAGCATAACCCAACAGCCTCCACGAGGCCATGGCGTTCAATGTTCTTCAGCTCAGTGAACGAGGGATCCATAGTGTAGCCCATCGAATGCAATTTTTGAAAGGGTTCACACTGACCAATGGCCGGGGAGGTGGGCGGAGTGGGTTTGTGTGTAATGTTGTCTTCGCCACAATGGTGACAAAGTGGCGGTTTGTGATCTCATTATTGCTCAGCATGAGGCTCATGTGTGTTGGGTTTTGGCTCAATGGGTCTGCCCACATTAGTCTGCCCTGGTTTGTACTGCCAGGTGAATGTGAAGAGACTTAAGTATTCACTCCATCGTGCCTGTCGACGTGAAAGGTTTGGTTGTGTTTGGAAGTACGTGAGAGGATTGTGGTCTGTGACCATTGTGATTTGTCTCTCGGCACCTTCAAGATAGCAATGCCATACTTTGAAAGCATGCACAACTGCCAGCAGTTCTTGATCCCCAGCGGTGTACCTGGTCTCTACATCTAAGAGCTTGCGGCTCTCGTAGGCAACAGGGTTGCCGTCTTGCATGAGCACGGCTGTGTAACCAATACATCACAGCGTACCTCCCACAGCGTTTTTAGATCCAGGAGTGCAAGTACTGGTGTCGAGATCAGCATCGTCTTCACAGCTTCAAAATCCTTGGTGCATTTTGTTGACCAAACCCAAGTGCTCGCCTTCCGAGTCAGAGCAGTGATAGGGCTCACAAACGTGGAGTAGCCTCTCATAAACTGTCGGAAGTAATTTGCGAGTCCAAGGAAGGAGCGGAGCTGACCGACGTTCTTGGGTTGAGGCCATTCTTTCATGACCTGCACCTTGCAAGGGTCCACCTGGATCACTTGGCCACTAATGACTTGGCCAAGGTACTCCAACTCTGACTGCGCAAACTTGCACTTACTTCTCTTGGCCAAAAAATGGTTCTTGCAAAGAATCGCAAGCTCCATTATGAGGTGTCGCTTTTGTTCTTTGTGTTTCTTGGAGAAGATAAGGATGTTGTTCAAGATACACCAACACCAAATTGCCGAGGTGTTCCCGGAAGATGTTGTTCATCACTGCTTGGAATGTTGTAGGCGCGTTCGTCATTCCAAAGCAGAGGACCCAAAACTGGTAGTGTCCGAGAGGAGTTCTGAATGTCGTTTTTGGTACATCCTCCTCCATGATCTAAATTTGATGGTAGCCTTGCGATAGATCCATAGACGTTAAGACTTTTTCTCCTTGAAGCTGGTGAAATAGGTCCTCAATGCGCGGGAGTGGGTATTGGTTTTTCATAGTGAGTTCGTTCAACGCCCGGTAGTCTACCCACATCCTCAAACATCCATCTTTTTTGTTCACAAAGAGGATGGGAGCCCTGAATTGGGACAAACTTGGTTCAATCCAGCCTTTTCCGAGGTATTCCTTGATTTTTGTTTTGGCTTCTTGTCTTTTTGTCGGACTTAAACGATACACCAATCGAAAGGGGGGCACAACTCTCTGTTCCAGCGGGATGGTGTGATCGACCGCACGCCTGGGTGGCAACCCATCCGGTGGAGGTTCAAGCACGTCTGAGAATTCAAAGAGGATTGTGGCAACTCTCGAGGGTACGTCACTCTCCACCTCATCATCAAGTTTCTTGAGGGTTGCAAGGAAACACCAACAGCCCTACCTCAGCCGATGTTTCACTTGGAGTGCTGTGAGGTCGGCTTGGGCTATAGCTTTAGGACGTTGAATCTGGGGGATTGGAGACAAAGTGATAGTCTGTCATCCACTACATATTTGTAACGTCTTCAAGGTGAAGCACATAAGCGGTTTGTGGCTCACAAGCCATGGATCCCCTAGCACAACATCGAAGGGGTCCACGAGGTCCAACACCGTTAGGTGAATAGTGGTTGTGAAGCCGGGCAACGTGAGTCGTGTTGTACACTCACGGATCACTGGCACCTCCCTATCATCACTGACAATCACTGTGCCTGTACGAGGAGTGTACTTCAACTGCCATGTGCGCACAAATGCTCCACTCACGAAGGAGTCACCTGCTCTAGTATCACCAAGGATACATGCTGGAGCACCTGCTAGCTTGCCATCAAACTGCATGGTCATGCTTGCCTCAGACTTGCATAGGAAAAGACTCGATGGGGGCTTGCCCTCCAAGTGGTAAATGCGATAGGCATGAGTGCCTCTTCGCAGCACTATCATACCATCCATCTATTCCCACATGCGGTGTCCTTTTGTGAGCAAGGCCAAAATCTTCCATCCTTTGAAGGCAGACATGTTTATCGCTGGGCCGACAGGTACAGCCAACGTGATTGATGTTAGAAAATTTCTCGTGTGAGCCTCATGTGCAGCTTCCAAAACATAGAGCCAGGTTTCCTTCATAGCAACAACCAAACATGTACGGTTTTCTAGGTTGTCCTTAGTTGAATACACAAGTGGACATGAGTGATCATGGAAGGGGGACTCAGGATTCATGAATGGTGCATAGATTGTTGAGAAGCATTGTGCTAAAAGAAACTCAAAGTTTTTGAGATCATCATCACAAAACATGAATATTATACCCTCATCCTCTCCATGACTCATAACAACCCAGGTAGTAGACCACTCGTGGCTACTAGGGATCCTGAAAATCCTGCTCATGGCCATGTTGGGGGCGATGAGCACGTCCGGTAGCTCCTCCCTCAAAATCATGATCCTCCTCACAAGGGTGTCTGTGTCCACGCTGGCCACCGTGTACACCAGGACGTTGCATAGCTGCAAAGGCCTGGCTATGGCGTTGGCCCCCCTGATGGCGCCCCTGGCCTGTTGGGGCATTGTCATGGCCCTTGCGCTATCCACCTTGCTGCTTGCCACCACCATGGAAATGGTTCTGACCTCCTCCATTCGGGTGATGCTGGCCACCGCCATTGCGCCCGCCAGGCCCGTGGTGCTGCTGTCCGTGCTGCTGTCCGTGCTGCTGTCCTTATTGCTACTGTGACTATTGTTCGTGATGACGACAATCGCCTGCGATGTGTCCAGCCTTGTTGCAGATCCTGCAGATGAAGGTGTTGCAGGTTGTGTTCTTTCCATCATGACGATAGAACTTCTTTGACGGCTCCAATGCGGCATCTGCAGAGCGCTTTGCAACACAGGCTCTAGGAACTGGTGTCTCACATGAAGTGCGGCTCTCGCGCGCATTGCGATCCCAAAGGCCGGAGTTCATCCTGTAGACCTTGCAAACCCGTGACACAAGAGCGCGCAAACTCTCCCACTTCTTTTTGACATCCTGGAGGCAGAAAATCCAAAGCTGCGGGTTGGCCAAACCAGTCAGAAAGAGGTCGATCTTGGCTTGTTCTGTCAGGTGACGCTCGTCCACCATTGCTGTCTTCAGAAAAGTATCCGCATTCTTCTCCAAAGGCATACTTCCTTACATGTAAGCTTCTAACTCTTTCATTGCCTTCTGAGAGTCAGCGGATTTGGAGAAGACCTTGCGCATGAGTGCACAGTACTCCTCCCAACTTGGGTCGGCTTGTAATTACTTCTCCTCGGAAAGCTCTGTCAGCTTCTCAAAGGGTTGAGGCTTGAGAGAGAGCATCCCTTGAGCATCCCACTCCTCTTTGTTGACCTGGGCAAGGCGTAGGTGTCGCTCGAGATTTTTGAGGAACGTGTCAATATCTCCCGTCCCATCATAGCGATCGGCCGGCTCCAGTACCACGCAACTGCTGGTTGCACCTATCCTTTGGGCTCCAGGTCGTACAGCTGCGACCCTCATCCGTGGTGCGTCAGCTTGTACCCGTGGGGTAGGTCCACCGACCGAGGCGTGGAGCTTGTTTTGAGCAGCCCTGCGTATATTCTTGATGCTTGCACGCTCACGAACGCTAAAAAATCTGCTCCACCTCGTCTTTGGTTGCATGGCGAGCCGCTCCCACGGCCGCGTTCAACACCACCCGCTGGTTCGCCGCTTCTTTCGCGCGAAGGGTCTCAAGTGCCTGCTCCGCCACCTTTGCCTTGTGCTCAGCAGCTGCCAACTCGCGGACCATCTTGGCGTTTACTTCATACAGCCTCTCATTGAATTGTTGTGAACACCCGTTCATGAAGGATGGCACGTACCATGTCACCATCGTACGCCAGAGCACCCATGATGGTCATGGCAAGATCCATTTCTTCCGTTGAGAGGCAAGCGCGAAGCTTGTCGAGTTGGCCTTCGACGTTGAGGCAACGTGCAGTAGTGCCAAGTGCACGTTCTTCCACCACGACGCTTGGAGGGTTTGCCTAGTGGCCTCCCTCACCCTCAACACGAGGAATACCACGACTGCCTCCATCAGCACGTCGAGATACTCGCTCCACATCTGCTTACTCAACCGTTTCCATTGATGCGGACTTTCCGGACTCACTGCCTTTGCTGGCGGCATCGTGGGCCTCAGCTTCTTCATGGATGTCTTGCTCGGCCTCGATGACCACCTGATCCACTGGCTTGTGTGGGGACTCGCCCCCATGCTCGCCACCGTCAATGACCTCCTTGGATTTGGCGACATTGGCTGCACCCTACTCTGCAACCTTCGAGCCTTTGTTGGCCGGATTCGGTTGAGCATCGTGGCCAAAGGTGAGCTCAACGATCAACTTGTTGTTCGACTGCATGGGCACCTTCATTTTGCTTCTCGTTGTTAAGAGCCTTTGACGTCTTGTCTCTCGACGACGCCTGTCGAGACCTTCCCCCTTTCGCCACTGGCTCTCAGCGTGGCTTGGCGAGATGGCTCACCGGTGCCAATATCCCGCGACGCTCCTTGGACTCCATGGGTGTTTGCTCATTTGAGCGGAGTGGGCTGATGTTTGGAGGACGTCCCATGACCACACAAAGTCCAGTCCTGAGGCCCGTCATTGCTTTCGCAAGGCCTCACTACGGGTAACCCCCTTCCCAACCTCCTTCTTTTGTAACTTTTACTTCCTCTTTTTTTTCCCGAAATGGGTGGAGGACACACTGGTAGTCAAGGTATGCCTCACTTCAAACCCGTTTTGGGAGGTGGGTGACGTTCTCAAAGCTTGCTCTTCTTCACCTCGTAAGAGGTGGACCGAGGTAGCTTGGGAGGTTCCCTCCTTCACCCTCTTGAGCGGTGGGACTAGGCTCCCAAAGCGCACCCTCCTTCACCTCGTTAGAGGCGGACCAAGGTGGCTTTGTGGAGTCCCTCCTTCACCCTCTTGAGTGGTGAGCGGAGGTTCCCAAAGTGTACCCTCCTTAACTTCGTGAGAGGTGGATCGAGGTGGCTTTTGAGAAATCCTCCTTCACCCTTTTTTCTTTTGTAAAGAGGTTAGTCGTTGTTGAGAGAAAACCTTTTTTTCAAGGATGCATCACTGAAGTTCTGAAAGTAGGATGTGGTCAAAACTCTTAGAATCCAAAGGAGAGCGAGAATCTCCTGAGAAATGCAATAGCCACGGCCAAATGGCAAGGACAACCTCAAAGTAATAAAATCAAGTAGAAAATGTTTTTCTGAGCTCAACAAAAAAACGGCTTGAAATTCGGAGGTCCGGATGCCAAGATATGGCTCCTCCCTTCTCCTTTCCACCCAGGAACCTGGGGTTGACTCGGAAATCGCTGTGGCCGTGGAGAAAAAGAAAAGGAATTCGGCCTTGGAAGCTTGATGAAGCCAAATTTGCCCTTAAATTCCTCCCTTGCCATTGTAGTAGCTCATGGCCACGCAAGCAGCTGGTCCAGCAACCCCCTGCTTCGGCCTGCATCCTCCCGTCAGCCTCTCATAACGGCAAAATGGATAGTGGCGCGACTTCGCGGTTGGACGAGGTGAGGATTAGAGGGGAGAGAGAGAGAGAGAGAGAGAGAGAGAGAGAGAGAGAGAGAGAGAGAGGTTTAGGGAGGGTTGAGCAGTTGGGGCGAAGTAGCTCCTCCAAGGTTGGGGAGGGTGAGAGTGAGCAAGTGGNTAACGGCAAAATGGATAGTGGCGCGACTTCGCGGTTGGACGAGGTGAGGATTAGAGGGGAGAGAGAGAGAGAGAGAGAGAGAGAGAGATAGAAAGAGAGAGAGAGAGAGAGAGAGAGAGAGAGAGAGGTTTAGGGAGGGTTGAGCAGTTGGGGCGAAGTAGCTCCTCCAAGGTTGGGGAGGGTGAGAGTGAGCAAGTGGTGGATGTGGAGTAGTGGGGCGGGTATCGTTCCACCAGAGCAAGTGCGAAGTGCGTCTGTCACTCGTCGATGGGCACACATCTCCCCGTGCAACGTGACGAAGTGCATGGAGGGATGAGGACGAGCGGTGAGGTCACCGGTCGTTCTGGCTCTGGTACCAAATGAAACGCGAAAGTTGGGACTTAGCGTTGAAAAGGTCTCGGCGAGCTCGAAAAACTTTGCATTGTCAAAACTGAATGACCATCCTCCTCGTCAGAGTGGTGTTTCCTTGCCGGAGTCGTCATGGCTTGCCTCGCCCTTTCGAAGCTACGTTGTTGCTTCATTCTAAAGTTATGGTTTGTTAATTATTCATAATTATTTATGTATTTCTTTAGAAATAACGGTGGAAACTTCCTGGCCGTAATTTGTGTCGAGATGCTCAATTGGATCCGACTTCTACTGCTTGCTTCACGCGTTTGCGTCAAACTTGACGCGACCTCATGGTGTCGGTCGCGGAACAGTGTCCATGGACTGTCCCAATCAGGTAACGATTACGAGAGTCCATCTTGACTGTAAAATTTAGGTTCTGTTCTAAATTTCATTGTGTTACAACTTGTGCACGCACGGAATTTAAACTAACGGTTTAACAATTCTTCCATCTGTGTGGCCTATCCCTCCGACGCAGAGGAGAGGAGGGAGGAAACTTCCTCCCTTCCTTCCTTCTTGGACTGTGGGCCATGTGAGGAGTGGGGCGTGGAAGTCCGCCTCCTCGCCTCCCCTTTGGAATGACAACCCTCATGAGGGGGGGGAGATCGTCTCCTCCCCTCCCCCTTGGGCCGTCGGCCAGGAAGGGGGGGGGAGGCGAGAGAGTTGCATCTCCTCGCCTTCCCCATGGACAAAGGGAGGGGGCGGAAAGGGGAGAGGACACTCCCCTCAATGCCCCCTGGCACAGCCGGCGCCATGGGCGAGGGGGGGCAGAGGGGAGCGGGCGACTCGCCCTCGCCTTCCTCTTGCGCCGTCGGCTCGTGTGAGGGGGGGAGGGGGAAACGCCCCCTCTCTTCCCCCATGGGCAGTCGACCCGCGTGAGCGGTGGGGGCCGGGAGGGAGAAACACCCCCTCTCTTCCTCCCATGGGTTGTCGGCCTAGCTGAGAGCGGGAGAGAGGGGGATACGTCCCCTCTCCTTCCACTTGGGCCGTCGGCCCGCCTGGATTGGGGGGGGAGGGAGGCGTATGCCCTCTCTCCTTCCCAATGGCCTGTCGGCTCATGTGAGAGAGGAGGGGGGAGGGGGAGACGTCGCCTCTCCTCCCTCATGGGCCGTTGGCCTGTGTGAGTGCGGGGGGGGAGGGGGAAACGCCCCGTCTCCTCCCCAATGGGTCCTCGGCCTCAAGACGGGGGGGAGGAGAGGGGGAAGGAGGAGACGCACCCTTTCCTCCCCCATGGGCCGTCGGCCAACGTGAAGAGAGGGGGGATGGGCGGCGAACGTCCCCCCTCCTCCTTGGATGTTGTGAACAACGGGGGGGGAGTGGAGAGGGAGATTCGCTCCCTTGCCTCCCGTCGCTCCCATGGCAGAGGGTGGGGAGGGTCGCTCCCCACCTCCTCGACTTGCTACCGGTGGGCTCCGGCAGGCTCCCGGCTGGCTCTCTCGACGGGGTGCATTTGCTAGAGGGCCAAAACGATTTTTTTGGGACATCGGGGCTCATCGGGGCTCTCCGACGGGCTAGGCCTCGTGAGAGCACGGGCTCGCTTCGCCGGGATCTAGCTCGCTCCGCCGATTGGGCGGCGTTTGAACAAGCGGTCCAAACATTTGTGTATTTTTTGCACAACTCCCTCATCGCCTCATCGGCTGAGGTTGTCCATCGATGTCGAGATCCGACGCCTGAGAGTGTTCAAAACTCATATTGTTTTTCTCTTGCGGAAGCGCTGGCTCTGATGCCAATGTAATAGCTATGGGTTGTTTCTGCGACTAACTGTGGAACCAAAACTTAGGCCCTTAAAATGGTAAGTCCAAGGAGAGCGAGTGACTGGCTGCCTAAGCCGCTTTGGCTGAGACGCATCATTGCAAAACGGACATAGTCGTCATAGGGGACGGATGTCAAAACATGCATCCTAGCCTAATCCTTCCACGTGGCACAGACACGTGGAAACATGACCCTAGTGGCGCTCAAGGGGTGGAGGAGGAGTGACGCGATGGAATCTCCATCGCGCACTCCTCTCGCCCCAAATCCACACTAGAGGCATTTTCCGCACTATCGTCGACCTAGACTCTATCCCGTACATTGTTTTACGGACAAGGGCACCTCGAGGCTCCAATCTCGAGGTCCCGAAACACGTCGTATATATTTCAAAACCATTTTTTATCCTAAAAATGGTCCGCACACTACACACACTTAACACAAAAATAATAGCCGAATGCCTATCATTGTCCATGAAACAATACTTGAATGCCCATAATTGTCTCTAAAGTAATACTCGAATGCCCACTATGGACTCGGTGGCTCGGTCTATGTCCACGGCTCCCATGGCTCGGGATAATTGGGTGGCCTACTATTTGGCATGGGCACTCCCAAGTTCCAAGCCATGTGTTCCAGAGTCACAGGAGGTAGGGCCCATAATGGTTCTACATATCCCAACTCTCGGTTGCGTGCTACATACCGGTACCACTGCTCCTTCAATGTGGACCATGCCCGATGAGCCGCCACATGGTCCGCTATGGGAGTACCCCATCCATGGTGTGACGGGCCATTTGGATTGACGTCGTTGTCCATGTTGATCCAACGTGTTAGTCAAAGTTCGATAGTAGGTGTAAACTTATCGCAGAAAACTGACGGGGAAGCACCTTAAATCGAGACGTTAGTACCTGTTCATAGTGCATACCACTACAAAAGAACGGTTCACTAATTGAACCTGTTCGCGTGACACTGAGTGGACGTCGGCACATGCTACCTACATCCGTTGACAGTGCACAAGGCGTTGGCAAAATCCACTGTGGATAATATGTTATTGCCGCTTGCCGCGTCCATTTCACGAGTATTCATTGGATATAGCACTGTCCTCTTCTGTGCGATGTGCAAATTTTGGGTACAGCGTGACAAAATCGGTCTACATGCATGGCTCTAGCTTTAACGATCTCCACGCCGCAGAAGAGTAAACGACAAAACGAACCACAAGCTGTCAAGACTGCCTGTCAACATGGGAGGTTTGTCTAGGACGTGCGATTCCATCATGAATGAATATTTTGAGCGAACAGTGGATACAGTTGTCATGTTATTCGTTTTTCGCTCGTAACCTGGAAAACCTGGGCACCGCTGTTGTAACGTTTTCGACTATGGACACCGCTGATACATTATCTTTGACTATGCACACCGTGGATCTACCAAAAAACAATGGGCACTGGTGTATTTGAGCCCTATGGATATGTTGTGTTGAATCTGCAAAGCTATGGATATGGGGGATGTAGTAGTTATAGTGGTGGATATGGTAGATTGATGCTTCCGCTCATGGACATGCGAGAAGTGTTCGGGCAGTTCCCAATCGGGATGTTCTAGCCATGACACTCTAGATTGATTGCTTTCAGCTCGAAGCCACCGTCCGAGAGCCGCAGGAGCAGCAGCAACACCACCCCCACCACCACCACCACCACCAGCACCACCGGCAGCACCAGTAGGAACGGCTGCAGCAGCAGCAGGAGCAGCAGCTGCAGCAGCCGGCGTCACCGCGATCGCCAGAGTACCTGAGCGGCATGGCGCTGCACGTTCACACGGCCCGAGTCTCTGGCCCATCGTCGCTCTCGTTGGCGTACAAGGGAGGCCGCCATTCTGCAGCGTCAGCGGCCGTGTCCAGCATGACGTGCAAGTGCGCCTGCCGTGAAGTCGCAGTCTCCGCCCGAAGAGCTCCAGGAAGCCCTTGGCGTGATCAAGGCCAGCAGGTTCAGCAGCAGCAGCTGCTACTGCGGCCTGGCTGGCACACGGCAGAAGCAGCAGCGGAGGCATGGCCAGGTGTTTCAGCGCGACAGCAGCTGCAACGAGAGCAGAAGCAGCGGCAGCGGCGATTCGCCGTGCGGGGGGATGCTGGAGCCGCTGCTGCCGCTCCGGAAGCAGCAAGAAATAGTGTCGTTGAGAAGGGCAGCGTGTCCGTGGTGCTGCTGGCCGGCGGCGTGGGCAAGCGCATGGGGGTGCGTTCAGTTAGTCGGATGTCTGGCACGCTTGCTCTTGCCTTGCGGCA
>SZWC01006076.1:62079-80361 GCA_023375785.1 Penium margaritaceum | reverse complement strand
TGCGCACGCGCTTTCGCATCTCGCTTCGTTGTTCGCAAACTGCCACGTCTGCCTCTCCTCCCCACTGTCACAAGTCAACGCAGGACTGCGCGCGGAACGTGGATAATTCGCGTTCCGCCCGCAGTCCCTGGAACACCTCGCGGAAGCTGAAACAGTGTGTAGAGAGAATAGATTTTCGTAACTTTTAGAGTGATTCGTCCATGAGACAAGAATTATTTAGGTGCGTGAAGGTCGAAGGAAAGATAAATATTTTAGTCAAATGGAAGGGTCAGTACAGTAGCTTGCACGTCAGTTCAATGCTCGTGACTTCTTTGCTTGCCTACACACATAGTATTGTAGGCAGCCGTGATTGCTAAACAAGCAAGCAAGTAGCAAGCAACGGGAGAAACCACGGATCGGGGGCAAGCTCACGTTAAAGAGAGTGAGAACTCGCACCAAGTTAGTTAGTCACAAGCGATCGAAGTGCTAAGAGCCGGTTGACCGGGCCACCCACGCAAACCACTCGACGTGGGGCCCGGACGCCACTCCGGGATCGAACCTGACCCTGGAGCGAGCGAGCTCCATGCGGTTTCTCACACGCCGGTGTAAACCGTACGTGTGGTCCCGTGGGATCAGCAACCCGGTACACTATGCTGAAAGCATGCAAGTGTGTAGAAACCAGTCACACCACAAACATGCATGTCTACAAATGTATCCCCCATTTTGGCATGTAGCATTATCACTAAACTAAGGCTTGTTGTGAGAACAACGTTGGTGCTGTAGCCACCACCCTGTAACTTGATTGCGTCACCACCACTGTGCGCCCCGTGCTGTGTCACAGTCTTGCACCGGAGAGCCTTAGTCAAGATCAATCACATGTAGTGGTGAGGTGTGTGTGTGCGTGGAGACAAGAGGGCACTTGCGTGTGTCATGACCATGACCAACAAGTATGATGTTATGGGATGGTTTAGCATGCATGTGCCAATTTCATACTTGTGGTGGGTATAGCTAGCTCTCGGCTGCTGATCCCGTCAGAGTCTTGCTTCCGGGTTTTTCTTGCAACAGCTGCTCTTGGTTTGTGGGGTCTTGCTCAAACCAAGCGCTTCATCTGTGGGGTCTGCCTCAACCCCTAGGGTGGCGGCGAGCTCCACCTTGTGTTTGACGCTCGAGTGGGTCTTGCTTCACATAGCCTTATTGCCATCCCACAAGCAAGGCATGAGCTGTTCCCATCCTTCCAAGCGTGAAGCACGAATTTGATCCATGGTATCTCTCTCTCTCTCTCTCTCTCTCTCTCTCTCTCTCTCTCTCTCTCGCACCCTCCCACACCGTCAATCATCAATCTTCACTTACTACTGGTATCAAAGCATGCGAGTGGGAGGATTCCTCTCCATGCACACATGCCCGTCGTGGGCTAAGTACTCAACCCGGGTGCTGTTGGTTATGGGTAAAACACACCCAAGTGACCTCTTGACTCTCTTCACACACATATTATCAGTGCAGGTGATTCATCTGGATTGAAGCTCTCATGTGCAACGATGGGGCACATCATGGAGCGCACACTAGTTGCTCCACACCCAATTGCTCAAGTGGTGGTCACAGCACCGATACCAGATTCATGGATAGCTTGCCTCATGTGATGAAAGCTTACGTGCTTTACACCTTGGGCCGACAGTTGAGGTTAAGGGAATGAGATAACCTCCTTAGCAACACAGTGTGCGAGAGAGCACACTGTGAGGGACATAATGTGACAGACGTCGCTTCACATAGCTGAGAGACGGCAAAGATATACTTGAAAGAGTAAAACGGAGAGTAACAAGAATGAGCGAGGGAGATAGATATCCTCCCTCGCCTAGGTAACGCGCGTGCACCTCTGCACAAGGTTGTCACCTAGGGTGCTGAAAACAGCAACTAGTTTGTCACTACGTTCCAGACAAGAGAGAGCCAGGTCCCAGGTTCAGTACGGGCTGCTCGGTTGTCAGAATGAAGAACCGAAAGAAGCAGCGGAAGCAAATATAAAAGTCTGTATACAACAACACTAAGAAAAGGCAAAAGCAAGGTCACTGATAAAACGAGCTCCGGGAGCTAGCCACCCACAAAATTCCTGTGAGCACACTGGGTTGTGCAAGGGGATGCTAAGTGTGCCAAGGTGGTTGTGGGCCACCACGTTGTGCCTGCGAGTGAGTGGCGTCAAGTCCAGAGGTCACCAAGACTGACACAACAACACTCCCCCATGATCCGACAACGCCAGACGCCACAAGGAGATACGGGGCAAACACAAGGTGACAAGCACAAATAGCACGAGCAGCAGGGAGAAGCAACGAGGACGGACAGACACACATCAGCCAGGGTCAACGCGTAGAGACTGAAGACCAACAGCATGCACAGCCTCCTTGAACTTGCTGCCACCCAGCGCCTTCGTCAGAGAGTCAGCACGCTGGTGTCGTGTGCCAACGCCAAGCAAGCGAACGTCGCCGCAAGCAATGCACTCGCGCACAAAGTGATGCTCAATGTTGATCTGCTTGGTGCGGGTGTGATGCATGCCATCATGCTCAGCGATGCGGCATGTGCTCTCGTTGTCGCAGCGCAATGTGATGCAGTGAATGGGCTGGTGCAGCTGCTACAAGAGGCTGCTGCTGCAGCGCGAAAGGCTGCTGCTGCTACGAAAGGCTGCTACTACAACGCGAGGTGCAGCGCGAGCTGCGAGGTGCAGCGCAAAAGGCTGCTGCTGCTGCAAGATGCTACGCTAGCCAAGACGGCTATTGGAGCGAATGAGGCGAAGATAGCCAAGGCAACGGACGGTGGATGGGCGAAGAAGCCCAAGGCGCGAAAGGGTGCACCCGCAACCTGAAGTTGCGGTTGCTGCCGCGGCTAGGGCGGTGCGGCTGTGGAGAAGAATGTCAAAAAGGAGAGGTGCTGCGGGTCAGACGGTCGCAGGTGTGCGCGCTTGTCGCTGCCGGGACGGCAGCCGTGACGAGAGGACTGTTGCCAAGATTTCGGCAGCGTTCCGCCTCCGGCTACAACGGAGTACTATGTGGTGAGAGCCATGAGATCAGGGCCGCCACGTTGCCAGGATCTGTTCGCCCCCACCCGGCCCAACCCAGCCCAGCAAGGAGCTGCTGCTGCGCGTTGTATGGTGGAGTGCGAGGGTGCAGTCTCTCAACTGCTCTGATACCATGAGGGAATGAGACAAACTCCTTAGCAACACACTTTGTGAGAGAGCACACTGTGAGGGACACAATGTGACAGGCGGCGCTTCAAACGGCTGAGAGACGGCAAAGATGTACTTGAAAGAGTAAAGCGGAGAGTAACAAGAATGAGCGAGGGAGATAGATATCCTCCCTCGCCTAGGCAACGCGCGTGCACCTCTGCGCAAGGCTGTCACCTAGGGTGCTGAAAATAGCAACTAGTTTGTCACTACCTTCCAGACAAGAGAGAGCCAGGTCCCGGGTTCAGTACGGGCTGCTCGGTTGTCGGAATGACAAACCGAAAGAAGCAGGTGAAGCAGAACAAAAAAGGCCCTATACAACAACACTAAGAAAAGGCAAAAGCAAGGTCACTGATAAAACGAGCTCCGGGAGCTGGCTACCGAGAAATTTCGTGTGAGCACACTGAGCTGTGCAAGGGGAAGGTGAATGTGCCAAGGTAGTTGTGGGTCACCACGTTGTGCCTGCGAGTGAGTGGCGTCAAGTCCAGTGGTCACCAAGACTGACACAACAACAGAGGTACCCACCATGTCAAATTTTTAAGATAGCGTGCCCACACCTACTCATTTTGGAACGGCATGCCGAGACCACTTTAGTTTTGGCATCGCGTATCTAGAGTCTGTCAAAAGAAATACGACATACCATACTGTCTTGTATATTCGCCTATTTTCTAAAACCGAACTAAGTGACAGTTATATTCGACTATAGTTTATGGGCATATTATTAGAACTGCTTCGTCCAAGGCCACTGGTGTTGTTTTGGTGTCTTGTTTTGGCCGAACTGCCGTTCATACCCTTGGTATGTCCCCAGACGTGTGGCTGTCGGGTCTTCAAAGTTCAAAATTTTGAGGGATAGATTGACAAAAATAATCCTTGTTGAGGCTCTGTTCCCATACTAGGTGTCGTGCTCCTCCACACATTGAAAATTCGAACCTACCTGGTTCCTGGCTTACCGGAGGCGCAATCCTGGCTGTGGTGGTCGAAGTTCTACGCCGACCTGAACGGCTGGACAGGTTGCTTTGACTCTCGGATGGTCCATGCCGTCAACTCTTCAGAAAATATTACAATATTCGTTTTGGCGTGACTGGCCTCGCTAACCTTGCAATACTCACAATGGNGTATATTCGCCTATTTTCTAAAACCGAACTAAGTGACAGTTATATTCGACTATAGTTTATGGGCATATTATTAGAACTGCTTCGTCCAAGGCCACTGGTGTTGTTTTGGTGTCTTGTTTTGGCCGAACTGCCGTTCATACCCTTGGTATGTCCCCAGACGTGTGGCTGTCGGGTCTTCAAAGTTCAAAATTTTGAGGGATAGATTGACAAAAATAATCCTTGTTGAGGCTCTGTTCCCATACTAGGTGTCGTGCTCCTCCACACATTGAAAATTCGAACCTACCTGGTTCCTGGCTTACCGGAGGCGAAGATACGTCACTGCGAGCTCACTTCGCAGGCGAGCTGCGAAGTTCTACGCCGACCTGTGAGACTTCGCCTCCGGACCTGTGGTGGTCGAAGTTCTACGCCGACCTGAACGGCTGGACAGGTTGCTTTGACTCTCGGATGGTCCATGCCGTCAACTCTTCAGAAAATATTACAATATTCGTTTTGGCGTGACTGGCCTCGCTAACCTTGCAATACTCACAATGGTTTGACTTTGGGATCCGTTTTGTCCCGCATGATCGATAATTCGCGTGAACTTAATGTGAAGAAATGTGAGAGAAAAATTCTTTAGTATCTCCAGGTCGTTCGCAAGGTCGCCGTTAGGGCGGCCCAAGACGTGAGGCTTTCAAGTCAGGTCGGATCAATCTATAAACCAGGTTAACCGGCGGATGAAACGGGTGGTCATCGCTGGCCGTCACATATTCTGGAAGTCGTTTGTTCAAATAGGAGCTCGCCATGCATACACATCCTCGACGTCGCCGAGTGCCATCGCTTTTGGTGAGGTCGTCGCCTCGCAAAAGTTTGCCCAAATTTGAGACCGAAGTCTCACAGGCGAGCTGCGAAGTGAGCTCGCAGCTTGCTTCACTGCTCGCCCATCCCTTCCGGACAGTGACATGCTCCCTCGGAAAGTGATTGCATGCATCTCACTTCATTCCGATGCTTGCAGTCTGCCACGTCTCTGTGCAGGCCCTAGGAGACTGCCCGCAGTCCCCGGGAGACCTAACGCGGAACATGAAAAAACATGTAGACAATCAGGGATTTGGTAATTTTAAGAGTGATTCTTCCACGGACAACAGAATGAATTGTGTACCTGAATATTCAAAAGAAACCAATCATTTTAGTCGAACGTAAGAGACTCTACAGTATCCAAGTCCGGTGTTTTAGGAGCATTGCACCGCAAGGAGAAATTTTTACAATGGAGTACCCATACACAAAGTAGAGTATTTTTTGTGCTCAGCCAAACACGACCATGCTATGAAACACCGACGTCAAGTATGCGTCACCGTGTCATACACATACAAATGTATGATTACTCCCTTCAAAATGACAGCAAAATCGTACGCCCCAAAGATTCAAACTAGATTGTTACATAATAAAGTATGTTTGAACTCAATGACGCCAGTTCAAGACCCCAACCATTGCAATTATTTATAAAGATGATATCACGATTCCCAAATAAACCATGAATGATGTGAAGAATGCAAACCAAAAATAGAAATGATACAGGACACATCCATTGTTTTAAAAAAGGAACGGCATGCCCGTATGTCGTTGCTAATCTTTGACGTCCAGGTACTCCGTGAGCAAACATGATATTCATGGGTATTCTATTCTTTTTTCAGTGTGTCGGTTATGCCGTGCCAAATTTTCAACCCGTGGGCACGCTATCTTAATGGTGCACGCTGTGCAGGTATCCGAGCTAATTCACCCTTATGATTTTGCAGCTTAGCATGGGGCACACACTTCACAAGGATGCATGCATACACATACGCTTGTTGTCAACCTGGTTTGAGTTTCTTTCTCTTCTGCATGCATTAGCCAGGTTGTTGATCCCTAGGGACCAAATGTCCAGTTCATGCCGGTTTGTGAGAAACCACCTGGAGCTCGTTTGCTCTAGGGTTAGGTTCGATCCTTGGGTGGCGTCCGGGCCCCAATACGATAGCCTCATGTGGGTGGCCCGGTCAACTTGCACATATCACCTCGCTCCCTTGTTACGGTGCACTACTTGTTCCTTCAATAACATTCTACGTAACTCAAGCTTGTCCCGATCCATGGCGCCGCATTGTCTCTTATGGTGTGCTTGCTTACTTGCCCACCCTAGCAAACAACGCTACCCACTGGTATCATAGCAAGAATGGCCAAGCCTTCTACTCATTTGATCCTGGATCTAGCACTGTCGGTTTCCCTTGATCAGTGACTTCAGTGGCGGCACTTTCGCCACTGTTGTGCTCAAGCGCGTCACACTCGTCCCACTTCTGACAGTGCCGCCTCCACGCACCATTGTTGTAGCCTTCCTATTGCTGTTGCTTTTGACTTGACACCGGCGNATTTGATCCTGGATCTAGCACTGTCGGTTTCCCTTGATCAGTGACTTCAGTGGCGGCACTTTTGCCACTGTTGTGTTCAAGCGCGTCACACTCGTCCCACTTCTGACAGTGCCGCCTCCACGCACCATTGTTGTAGCCTTCCTATTGCTGTTGCTTTTGACTTGACACCGGCAGTAGCAGCCTCATTGGACCACCGCAGCTAACATGGCTATGACCATCTCCCTGGTCTGTGGAGCCACACAACCTGTCTGACGGCAACGCCTCCACACTCCATTTTTGTAGCTTTCTTGCTGCTGTCACTTTCATCTTGACATTGGCATTAGCAGCCACATTCGACCAACGCAGCTACCGCGGTTGCAGCCTTCTCGCCAACAGCTACAGCAGCAGTAGTAGCCGCGGCAAATCCCACGGCCGGACACTACCCCTCGGCCCCGCCAACATTCACGGTATAACATGCATTCTGTGCGGTCTCCCTTGGAAGAACCGGCAGTAGCACGGATCCATTGGCACCATTTTGTTACACTTCTTTTCAATAGACTCCGCAACTCAGCAACAAGCGTGCCAACGTCAACAAGTGCAGCCTACAACGGGAGGGCCGATTTGGCCCACCCACCTCGCAATAGTGGGGGGGGGGGGGGGGGGGGGGGTTTGCAACCACCCCTCGCTCTTGCAAGGGCTGGCCGGTGGCCAGCCACGCGCTTGTCGCCGGCCGGCTCGGTGGCCGGCAGCCGGTCGATGACCAGCCGACCACCCGCCGGCGAGCCACCAGCCGCCGATCGAGCTGGTGGCTCCATCTGCACCAAAGAGGCCACAAAGGCCTCAAGGGCAAGGCTCGTGGCCTCATGCCCTCGCTAGCCCTCCTTGCGAGAGAGAGCGAGCAAGCAAGAGGGATTCTTGCGAGCGAGAGAGGCACGAGAGAGAAGGAACAGGGCCGGCACGAAATTGCCGGACGTGCCTTGCACGTGACACTGTTGCCCCATCTTGTCAAAAACAAAACTCAAGTTTGTTCAGTACAAACTTTGAGTTATGTTTATGGAAAACTTGTGCAAACTAATGAGTTCAAAGTAATATTCCCCTTGTTTGGGACCCAAAATGAGGAGGCCAGGTGAAAGCGGAAATAGGCCTCCGAAGACTTGAAGTATTTGAGTCTCCCTGTATGGATCGTTGATGAAAATGACCTCCAAGAGTGACGCTAAGGGGGAAACCCCTCCAGCAAGCTTTGGACGCCAGTCTGCAAACTCTGACAACGACCTAAGTGCATGAGCTGGAGACACTACCATTACATAGCCGCTCCTAGGGTCTCGGCCAGGTTTTTGAGCTGGAGACACTACCATTACAATCCTCACTAATCCCACCCATTGCCCATTGGACTTGCTAGCAGATTGAGTGCACTGTCCCTCATGGAGTAGCACAAGTAGCACCAGCGGCAGTCCCTAGGGTCCATGCTCCACACCATGCTGCCTCCCTTGCTGCATCCGCTTACCTCATTGTCTCCTCGTCATCCACCATCACAATTGTACCACCATTTGCAGCAGTAGCACTTCCTTCTTTGTTCTCACTCCGTCACCAAACCCAGTGAGCTTGGCACCTCCTCTTGCCCGTGCTCTCCTTGTGTTACCCGTGCATTGGCATGTTTGTACATCCAGGTCTGTTACCGTACAGCACAACCTTGACCACGTCCACCATATTTTTCCCACACCCACTGGGGTAAGGGAAACTCTGCCAAACTTTTCTTGACAGGGTCACATCACCAGCATTATGCCGGTTAACGACCACCAACATGTTTCGCTTCAAGCTGAGCCCTATAGGCTACACTCACTGCGCAGTATAGTACAGAGAAAATCTGCGTATTGAACAAGCTGACCAAGAAACCTTTGTAGATTACTTCGTTGACTTGGATCTCAACCATCTCTAGCCTACACTACATGCTACTCCCTCTGCTTTTCCTGCTCCTAGCATTGTTGCAACTGTTTCCACTATACCCACTTCTGCATCCACCTCTTCTAGCTCTACCTCTTCTAACACTCTCATAGTCGTTGCTGCTGTCACCATAACCGTTACCAAAGTACAAGATTTTCTTGCACAATGCAAGCCTGACTTTGACTCCTGTCGATCCCACTTCACCTCTAATCTCACCTTCTACTCTTGGGAGGTTCGCTTCAGTGCTTGGGCACAAGACGAGCAAGTCTGGGAATACTACCACTTATCTAATCCTGCAACCCATCCTCCTTTTATGCCCATCGACTTTGAGTCTGTGGTGCAGTGTGTGCTCTCATTTGTGCTGGGCTTGATGATCTCACTAATGAGTTCGGGTAATACAATGCCGATATTGCTCGCCGCATAAGTGCTGACCCAGTCGATGCATACACGCCCATCAAGCGTCGCACAACAGTTATCGGGCATGCCACTCAGAGTGTCCTCAGTATTCAGTTCAACATGCTCTCTATGCATACTCATGAGACTGCCGGCACCTATGGGACCCACAGTCCGCCTGTTGTACGACCTGGCAAAGGCAGCGCCGGCACAACTTCCTGTTGTTCTCTCCAATGTCAACGGCCTCATCCTTGAGTTGTCGGGCATCTTAGAGGTGAAAGCCTTCGAGTTTGAGCGCCTTGCAGGTGTTCCTATTCCTACGGATGTCCCACAAGGCATTTGTGCCCCATAGAAGTTCACTTCATAGTGTCTCACTTGCTGGTGTAGCTCGTTACGTAACAAGTGCATCCATCATGCATCAACTATAACAGCAACCACTGTACTCCCTTCTTCATCCGCCTCCACCTCTACCTCATCTTCCTCCACTTCCACCATGATGACCAATTCTCTTGCATCTCAGGGAGGCGGGGTATGGAGGTCGTGATAGGGACAAAGGCAAAGGTGGTGCCTCAAGCAATGGTGGGCAGGAGGGACGCGGTAAGGGCCGCGGATACGATAGCTCCACCTCCTCTTCCTCCTCCTCCAACATTGTCACGTGTTGGAACTGTGGTGCCACCGGTCATGTCGTCCTCAAGTGCCATGACGATGCCCGCCTTGCATCCGTCATGCGTGTGCACTGGGCTCGTTCCTCTGATGGTGGTGATGACACTTCTCACGCCTCCCCCTTGGTTACATCCTCCAATTGCATTCCACCTTCTTCTACACAAGCAGTAGCCTACAGCACCACCTTGGTGTCTCCTCTGCCGTCATATCCTTGGAGGTGGCCTCAAGGTCTCGGAGGCCTCGTCTTCCACGGGCCCCCTACCGGGTCATACTCTCCTCCATCTTGGGCCACACCCTCTTCTCCTCCCTGACGCTCTTCATCTGGCATCTTCATCACTCCTAAACCACCTAAGGACAACCGTCAGCTGGACGGTGCTCTGTCCTATGCCATCTACCAGCGTTATCTCCATGATTAAGAAGGTGAGAGTGTATATTTGGTCTTGGGGATACTTGTGTGTACAATGGACATGTGTCTTTGTCGTTTGCCATCGGGTCATGTGCAGGGGTGTTCTCTCGTTGATGTCCGATGGAATGAGCATAGGCAGTCTGTTTCCTTGCATTGTTGCCTTGCTACCTACGCTTAGCAGCTTCCTCCGTGCTCTACCATTGCTAATGTCGGTAGTGACCGTGCCTCTATTCGCGTGTCGGACGACTTCTGGATCTCGAATTCCAGGGTCATAAAACACATGACTTCCTCTCGGTCCTCGTTCACGTTTTTGGGTCCCATTGGCTCTGTTTGCTTTGTTTGCACTGGCTTTGGCCGATTGCTCCCAGTCCCGGGTTTTGGCGTGGTTTGCTTTCTTGGGCGTGGGGAGGAGTTGTTCCTCCTAGACATGCTATGTGTGTCATCTAATAAGATTAGTCTCTTCTTTGTTACGAATCTCGATAACCAGGGCATGGACTATTCCTCTTGCCGTGGCGTTGCATCTATGTTGCACCGCACCACAAGCCATGTGCTGCTTTGCGGCAAGCACTGTGACCACTTGTTTTTTTTTTCTGTCCTTTGCGCATGATCTTGCTACTGCTACTCTTGTTCATGTTGCAAGCTCACTCCCTCCTGCACATACACAGTTGCTTCACCGCCGCCTTTGAAATGTCCACACCACTGCCATTGACAGCTTGCTTCATGTCCATCCAGCCTATGGATGCAACCACCTTTCCTATCCCGTGCTCTGCTCATTGTCTTGATTGCGCTCAGGGTAGAATGTATTGGTCATGATTCTCCAATTCTGAGTCCTCCACATCATACCCCCTTGACCTCCTACATGCTGATGTAATGGCTCCCCTTACGATGCTTTAGAGGGGTTGGTCGCTACATCCTCAGTCTTACATATGGATTTTCTTACATGTGTTGGATCTTCATCCTGCGCCAAAAGAGTGACGTATGTTCCACTTTTGAGTCCTGGCTTCCGCAGGCTTAGCTTGCCTGTGGCTGGCGTTTGAAAGTCTAGCACTGTGACCGTGTTGGAAAATGTATGGACCCCACGGTACACTTCTTCTCACGTGTGATGAGTATGGAGCCGTCCGCTCCCTATACACCCCAACAGAACGGCGTCTCTGAATGTTGGAACGTACCCTTGCCAATGGCATCCACACTCTTCTGAGTCCCTCTACTCTCCCTCCCCTCTTCTTTTTTGAGGCAATGTCGTACATGACCTAGGTCTAGAACCTAGTTCTCCATGGCCGTGTCCTGCATCACGTCACCCCGTTCAAGTGTTAGTTTTACCATCCCACGGACTTGCGTCTTGCTCGTCTCTTGGGTTGTATCACTGCCATCTAGCTCCTCGAGGAATTGTGAGACTGCAATCTCAGTCTCCAAACCCACTTCTGCACCTTTCTTGGTATCTCTGCCACGTCCAAAGCATGACACTTCTAAGACACTGACCGGTCCCGGGTCATCGAGTCTTGTGACGTCCTCCTGTTCTAGGACGTTCTCCCTCGTGATCTGTCCGGTGTCCCTCCACCCTCTCTCTCTCTCCTCACTCCTTCGGCTTGGGAGGGGTGGGTCTGTCCCGACCTCCGGTCTTGGGAGACCGCCTCCCTTTCCATTGGCATGGCTTTCCCTGCTGGTCCTCCTTCTTCCTCTCAATCTCTCCCTGTCCCCTCTACTGACAGTGACTCTCCCAACCTGTGCTCTCCGTATAGCTCAACAACCGCCTCCTTCTCAGAGTAATCACCTGTCCTTCCATCCTCTTTGTCTTCTGAGTTGGCACCCTCTAGTGTCCCAACATTGTCCCCTGCGCATTCTACTCCCGGCTTACTCTTTACGCCTGTGTTGTACACCCCAGCGTGGCTAATACTCGTAAACTTCCTTCTCTCAACCCTGAGCCATACACATGTGAAAAGAGTCTCTATGGTCTCCCTCAGCACTCCTCTCCCACAGCTTTACAGCCCTCTCCGCGGAGCACACGTTCAAGCACATCATCGTCTACTATTGGCACCTTTGCCAGATCCATTGGTCCCCATACCCTCAGCCTTGCTGTCAAAGTTTTCCATCCCAACTCGGAAGTGGAATACGCCCTCATGACTCATGAGTTCCAGAGTGCCCATGATTCCTCTTCCATTGATTATGTCACCGTGTGCTTTGTTGCTGGTGGACTGCCTACTCTCCCTCCAGAGCCCACCACTGTTTGGTAGGCTCGTGAGGCAGCTGATGCTGACCTCTAAAAAAAGGCAATACGGGAGGAGCTGAGTGCCCTCAATGAACATGGTGGCTTTGAGCTTGTGAACCTCCTAGCAGGCTGTGGAGCTATCTCTAGTTGCTGGGTCCTTTGACGGAAGCTCAAGCTTGACGACAAAGTTGATAGGTACAAAGCTCGCCTCTCAGCCAAGAGGTTCTCTCTCGTTCTTGGGATTGACGTTGACGAGACATTTGCTCCATTTGGGCGGAATACTACTACCCGTGCTCTTTCAAGTCTGGTCGCCCAACACGACTGGGAATTAGTGCAGATAGACGTCAACAATACCTTCCTGTACGGTCGACGTGATGAGGAGATCTACATGGTCCAGCCACTAGGATTCACCTATGGCACGAACAAGGTCTTACGGCTGTGGATTAAATTGTTGCCATGTTCTTGGAGCATGGAGATATCCTCCCCTCTTAAGAGAGGTCGCTACAAGCATAGCAGTGTGGATCCTATACTCTTTTTGACTGTACCCTCACAGCCCCTTGTGGCCATTCTATTCTATGTCGACGACCTGCTCATTGCCTCCACCACTGCCGCGGCCGTTGAGTTAGTTCAGACTGTACTACAGTCCACATACAAGATGAAGGACTTGGCATGGAACTTGAATGTGACCGCCAACATCACACCTTACACGTGCACCAGGCTGCATACATCCATAGCCTGAGAGAACGTTGTGCCTCCTTGCTTGCCAACACCCCCATTGCGTCCACGCCGATGACTCCAACAGGCCAGTGTCTGCTGAAGTCACCTGATCCATCACAAGTGGGAGAGACGATCGATGTCACTGACTACCTGAGTGTGATTGGATCCCTCGTGTATCTTGCAACCACTACTTTGATAGACGTGGCCTTCTTGGTCAACTTCTTGGCCCAGATCTCCCAACAGCCTTGTGATAAGCAGCTTTAGGCTACGCTAGGTGTTCTCTACTTTGCACTCTCCATCGCGTGTGTAGGGCTATGGTATCGCACATAGCCCTCTGTGGTTGTTGGCGGATACACTGATTGTGATTGGCACATGACACCGATGCTCGTAGTTGCACTGGCTATATTTTCTTGTTGGCGGGCATGATGTCTCTTGGGAGAGTGGAAAACAGGGATGTTTTGTCTGGAGCTCCAACGAGGCAGAGTACTTTACGCTTGGTGCAGGTATGTGTAAGAGTGTTTGGTTATCCTGCCTGCTGGAACAGTTGTATGTCCCCATCAGCAGCATCACCCTGCACTACGACAACCAAAATGCCAAGTCAATCGCTGAGCACGATGGCATGCATCACTCTTGTACCAAGCACATAAACATTAAGCATCACTTTGTGTATGAGCACATTGCTGCTGGAGAAGTTGAGGCTTTCTGGTTTGACACTCGTTAGCAGCGTACTGACTTTCTTACTAAGGCTCTCAATAGTGGCATGTTCAAAGTAGTTGTGTATGTTCTTGTTCTACTTCACGCTTATGATGTCCCAGATCGATATGGGTCTTGTAACTCATGTTGTTCGGTGATGTTTTCATGACGTGTATCTGCTTTCATGTGTGTGTGGGTTGTTCGTTTGTGGGCCATGAGGGAGTGTTGGGTATGGATGTAACACACATAAGTGACCACTTGTATCTCTTCACACACACATGTTATCACTGCATGTGATTGATCTGGATTAAACCTCTCGGGTGCAAAAGTGGGGCACATCATGGAGCACACAGTGGTGGCTCCATGGTCAAGGGCTCAAGTGGTGGTCACAGCACCAATACCAGATTCATGGAGAACTTGCCTCTAGTGATGAAAGCTTACATACTTTTGCAGCTCAGCATGGGATACACATTTCACAGGGATACATGCATCCACATACACTCGTGGTTGATGTGGTTTGAGTTTCTTTCTCTCATGCATGCATTAGACAAGTGATGCCCAGCTACTAATCCCTCAGGACCACATGTCCGGCTCATCCCAGTGTGTGAGAAACCACCTGGAGCCCGTTCGCTCCAGGGTTAGGTTCGATCCTTTGGTGGCATCTAGGTCCCACGATGATAGCCTTGCGTGGGTCGCCCGGTCAACTTGCACATATCACCTTGCTCCCTTGTTACTGTGTGCTACTTGTTCCTTTGAGTACATTCTACATAACTCAAGCTTGTCCCAATCCATGGTGTAACATTGTTTCTTGTGGTGTACTTGCTTACTTGTCCACCCTAGCAATCAACCCTACCTATAGGACCACCCCTGTGCCATTGTCTTGTGCCGTAATGAGTCAGCATTCTACACCCACTACTTGAGGACATCACCTGCTACATCTGCAGTCTCCATCATCATCTCTCTTGACCACCTAGTCTTGGAAAGACCACTATAATTTTTTACAGCGGGATACAACGGGGTCTAACGCAATCAACTTGGTGCTCTTTGTAGCTTACCTTGGTACTTCTCACGCTTCTTTCTTACCAAAGCAGCGGTAACACTCTCTGGTTGTCTGTTGCAGCAAGCCAACACTCTCTGGTTGTCATAGTGGACAGCAGCTACCGCCAGGTGACACATCTGCTAGTTGCTCTCTCGTGGAACCATGACATTTGAATCCTCTCTCTTGCACTTGCAACATCGAGTCGTTCTCTCCCACACCCGTAGCAACGAGCTTCTATCTCTGTCGAAGTTGTCGCAACCAGAAACTCTCTTTTGCAGCCACAAGCTACTAGCAGCATCTATGGAGTGTTGTAACCTCGACATTTCTACTTTCATATTTGTAGTTGCTGCTATCTGCCACGTTGGCTTCTCCACCGGAAAGTGAATGCATCCGCGAGAACTCTTCGGAGGCTGTGGAGGCTCGCGTTGCCAACGAGCAGCTAGCCAACTGTGAGGAGTCACTTGAGCGTGAGCGCTTGCGCCTCCGCCATGTGAACTCCCCTAGCTATTACCCTGGGGAGGACTTTGACTCGGAGGCCTGGCGGGAGCGAGAGGAGGAGGAGGCTGATAGGCACTTCAACACAATTGATGGCATCCTTCTTTCTCCTCTTTGGCCATCTCGCTCTATGCAACAATGTTGTCATTCCTGACCTCAATCAGTAAGACCAAATCCCACTTCCGCTAACGTATCTCACCCTTAGCGCGCATCTCATCCTAGGCCCTCAGCCACTGTTGATAAAGCATAGTCTGCTTCAACTGCTCCTCCTCTTGCTGATACTCTTGGCCTTGCAACTGCCATGCTTGACTTTATCGTTGCTACTACTGCTACCTTTGCAGCCACTTCACGAGCTTCTTGTGCACCAGCCACTACAACAAGTGTTCATGTTGAGGAGGCATACACTGAGGCGGTTATAGCTCTTGCACCTCTGGCCAAGGCAGCTGCCAGCATCGCCACCAAGCTCCCACCAGCAGCAGCATAAGTTGTTATAGCAACATCTACTGCAGCTACCGCCCCCCTCATCCACTGTCTCATCCCTTCGCTCATCCACCTCATATGCAGTCAAGGCCATCATCTCAACCTCCTCTTCCATACCCAGTCATGCAGCCACTGTCATCTCCAGGACCGGTGCTGTCATCGGCGTCACCATAGCAGCCATCACAGGTCTCCTCTGCCTTGTCATCTTAGGATCCTCTTGGGTCGCAGTACTCTCAGTGTATGCTGCATCAGTTGTTCCTCCACCGTTTGCGCCCATGGCCCAGCCTGGTGAGTACTCCAGGTGATTGCCTGCTTGCCCCCTCATCCTCTTTGTATCTCTTTGGTGTGCTGTGGATTGGAGTTGGGTTGCCTTGCAACAACAGTATACCCATTCAAAACTTCTGTCATTTCTCCCACGTCCACTAGGGTGAACGAAATGCCACCATTAACTTCTTTGCCTCTCTTCTCTCCATCTCTCTCTTCTCATCTTCTGCTAACATGCCAGACCATGAGGCCGCCATTGTAGAGCTGTAGAAGCAGCTCCGACAGTCACTTATTTATCTCGATGTTGCTAAAGTCGCCAAAAATAAGCACATGCTTGCAAAGCAAAACTTGCTGAGGCAGTTGCTGATCCAGTCATACAATGTCTTCTTGCTGTACACGACTCTTCTGCCACCACTGCAACCACAGCTGCCACAGCTGCCACCTCTAGCGCGTCGTCTACTGGCGACATTGACGCACCTCTCACTACTGTAGCTGCATCCACCGCAACTGTTGTTATTCTGTGCGCTCTCCTTCCTCCAGAGCACCAGGAATGTTTTTTGTTTCTATTGCAATTAAGCAGTAAGCTTAATTCTCCCCTTGGGAGCTGCACATCCTGCAAGTCTGCACGCGCAGTCCTTGTCCTCATCATTTCTAGTCCAGAGAATCTCACTGATGACATCGGGATCAAAACACAGACATTAATGAATTAAGCTCAGCAGTGTCAGAACCTGTACCCTCTGAGGCACCCCCTGACATTGGCGTGGTGTATGAGTTTGCCACAGTTTGACAGGCCGCCTGGCAAAGTAACTTGCACAATAAGCACATTCATTGTTCTGCAGTGGCTGTGGCTATTTCCACTATCCCCTCGTCACCAACTAACTCCACTCAGTCTTCCACTAGAACCTCTTACTTTGCTGTTAGGGAGTCTCATGTTTTCCATGTCAAGGACCACGGTCTCGGTGGTGGCGGTTATGGAGGGGGCAACAGTGGTCGTGGCAGCGGTCAGGGTGGCAAGGGCCGAGGCAAGGGGACTACCTCGTCCGCTTCCACCTCCAGCACCCTTGGCACTGCCACCTTCTGAAACTGTGGCCATTTTGGCCACTTGGCACCCAAGTTCCTTCATCCATTTGAAGATGGATGCTCATTGGGTTCACACAGGTGCGGCATCGAGGTGGAGAACCCAGTGCAGAGCACTGGATTCTCCACCTCCTACAAGATCAGTCTATCCTTGATCCTTGGCAAACTGCACCAGCATCATCTCCATCTCCTGTCCTAGGATGGCTCTCCTCTTCTGAATCCTCCAAAAACGGACCACCCCCTTCCTACTACTCCTGGCCTTTTTGCTTTCATAATGGCGATCTCCCCCATTAACAGCTACCTTGACGACGCACGTTGTGATGACCATCGTGCTACCAAGCACAGCCTGGCCCAGACTCACTTTGACCACCTCCATCTTCGTGACAAATGAGGTGAGATTGTTGGCATTCCATTGTCTTGTCGCATCTATCAGTTCGATGGATCCCTTCGTGGCGCTTCGTCTGAGGTTGTTCAGGAAACATTCCCTGATGACATGACACGGCTTAGGCATTGGCATTCTGTCTTGCTGCCACAATTTCTTAAAGCCTTCAGCCAGTCACCATCCCCTACCAGAAGCACTGTTGCTGTCTCTCGTGTGCTACCCTCTGCTCGTTCCTCCCCTGGCCTCTTTTCATTCATTTTGGGACCACACACCACATGGCATTCTGTCACACCTCTGTCATCTCTCTTGGCCTCGTTCGCCATTTCGCTTTGTTAACACTCATTGTAGCCAGCTCCTGCCAGTTCTTCGCGTTAACGTTGTCCGCTTTGTCGGTTCCCGAGAGGGGCTATTAACGGAGGATTCTTTTTATGTGCTTGATATTGAGGTCAGCCTCGTATCCTTGACCATCCTAGATGACCATGGCATGGAATTTGTGTCTGACTGTGGTGGTGGTACTATCTCCCTATTGTCTTCTAGTTCAGTTGTGCTTCACGGCATATGTTGCGATGGGTTCTTTCCGTGTTCCTCCATCTCTTCCTTTGTCTTCCGACACCTCTGTACTGGTTCCCATTGCTCGGTCTGTCTCCCGAGCATACCCGCTTGTTGCATCATCGATTTTGTCACATCCACATTGCTACTCTTGGTCATCTACTCTGCATGTGTCCGGCTCACGGTATTGATACTGCTTAAGGAAAAATGCAATGCAACTTCCTGAGGCGACCCACCCCGCGCGCCTGACGCGACCAACCCCCCGCGCCACGCGACTGGCACTGGTGACGCGCGTCCGACGTGACCCCCCCCCCCGCACGACTGACG
>SZWC01006076.1:51025-61419 GCA_023375785.1 Penium margaritaceum | reverse complement strand
CACCCCCTCCACCCCGGCGACCCCCTCCCTCTCTCCTTCATCCCCTCCATACCGTCATCCCACTCCTCCTTCCCCCCACCTCCTCAACCACAATGCACGCCGCACCTAGCTAGCGCAAACAAAGCACATTCCACGCCATGGTTTCCACGCCAGCGGACCCCCCGAACGTCGATATGCAGCCCACCTTACTCGCCCAATGGTCGGCACACCTCTCGTGCATCCGGGGGGCATGGCTTGTCCTTGTAGCTGCGCCCGGACAGGAGCCGTCGGCCATTGTACAGCTGGGCGCCGGTACAGTAGCTCCAGCCGAGCCTTCTCGCCCTGCACACAGGCTCTCGACGGTCTTGGAACATGCTCACGCCCAGCTGGTAGCAGTGGCCTCCAGCGTGGGTGACGTACAGAGTCTTCAGGGGTAGACGGTATCCTTTATGGGTAGATTCTCCCAGAACCTCGCGAACTACCTCTCCCGCGCCTTTGGTCAGCTCTACACGGCAATAGATTCCGTAGAGCAGGCGTAGGCCCTAGGCATGGAGGTCCTGCGCTCCGAGCTGCAGACGGCCCACCGCCACCTCGATGGGGAGGTTGCCAGTCTCCATACGGCGACCGCCACAGCGCTCGAGTCCCTCGGGCGGACGGTGGACCTTGCCCGCCAGGCAGCAGCAGCGACAGCGATTCACGGAGAGGCAGCCGCCACCCATGATGCTGCCATGGGGCTCTTCTTGACGGGTCTTCTCGAGGCATGGGCGGAGGAGGCCTGGGTCGGTGACCACGCCCAGGTTCAAGAGGCCTCAGCGGCGCTTGGCACCGCGCTATACCCGGCTCTCACCCTTCAGTTACCTGAGTTGCACATAGCACTGCGGCGCAGCCAGGCATAGGGTGTCTTGGGAGCATCTTCCTCAGGGGCGGTCCCTGACGGGCCCCTTCTGAGGGAAGTGCTCTCTGCCGTACGTCGTGTGGAGGAGCAGCAGCAGCATCTCCTCCGGCAGCAGCAGCAGCAGCAGCAGACCCCGCCCGAGCGCCCGGCCTCATCCGGGCCCATTCCGTCAGATTTGCTCTCGGCTGTACGTTGCGTGGAGGAGCAGCAGTAGCAGCTCCTTCGGCAGCAGCAGCAGCAGCAGCAGACACTGCTCGACCGCCTGCCTACCTTAGAGCTTCGTCTATCCACATCCAGGGAGGCCCTCGCGGCAGAGGCCTCGAGCCTGCCCCCGGGCAGCGCCCCAGGCAGCGTTCCACGCAGCATCCCAGGCAGTGTCCTAGGCCTGCCGCCCCCCGTGTCGTCCCCCGCCACTGCTTCGCTCCTAGGGGGCACGCCTTCGCAGATGCATCCTCTCACACAGCGGCAGACTCCCTCCGCCTCCCCTCCTATGAGCACGGGTGGCACAGGTGCTCGGCGCCGCCCCCCTACCCCCCCGACAGGGGGGGCCTGGGGGGCAAGGTGGCCAGGTCCGTTGGGAGCTGCGCGGTTCCGCCGCCCAGCACGCGAAGCTATAACTCCACACCGGGTGGGCATGGCTCCGCCTAAAGAAACGGCGGCTCGCGTTCCATCTGCGCGAGTGTCTGGGCCATGACCCGGAGGAGTTGAGTCATTGTCTACCCCCTAGACGGAGTCCCCCACCACACCTCATTGTCCTTTCACAGCAGCAGCACCAGCAGCAGCAGGGGTCATCACCATTGCTGGGACAGCGGCAGCAGCAGTGGCAGCAGGTAGGCTGGGTCCCCCCATGGGCCCAGCAGCAGACCCAGCGTCAGCGACAACAACAGTGGCCGCATCAGCTGGAGCAGCAGCGGCAGTGGCATCAGCAGTAGAAAAAACATCATCGGCCACAGCAGCGGCATGAGGAGCTGCCGCTCTTCATGACTACCCAGCCTCGGGGAGCCCCCCCTGCGGACTTCCCCCCAGGCTGGACAGGGCGCTTTGATCCGCTACGGAGGCTCGATACCCACTCTGTGTGGTTGGGGCAGTTCTCGGGGGGGGGAGAGGGGGCAGGCGACCGGCCCGGGGCCGCTTGCCTACCCTTGATAGGGCCGACGGCGCCACAACTGCTGGCTTTGCCTTGGCACGGGCAGCAGCAGCAGCAGGAGCAGCAGTAGGAGCAGCAGCAGGAGTAGCAGCAGGAGTCGTAGCAGGAGCAGCAGCTGGAGCAGCAGCAGAGGCAGCAGCAGTAGCAGTAGCAGCATGACAGGCAGCATGGGCAGCATTCGGCCTTGCCTGGGCACGGACAGCAGCTGCAGGAGGAGCAGCAGGGGCAGCACCAGGAGCAGCGGCAGCAGCAGCAGCAGCAGCGACAGGGACAGCATCAGGTGCAGCAGCTGGAGATCCAGCCACTTACACCGGTGGGCATAGGCAGCCCACCCCCTCTAGCCTCCTCATCGCCTTCCACCCTCCCTCTGCCCCCCCACCTCCGTCCTCCTCCTCCCCGGCCCCCCTTACCCCCTCCTTACCCACCCTCCCTTCCCTCTTCCCTCTTTCCGCCCCACAGCCGGTGTCCCAGCAGTATGTCCACACGCGCTGGCACCCACCGTCACTCCCTGACTCGGGAGCCGTGGCGGTGGGCGCCATGGTGCCCAACCATGACGTCCTAGACATGCCTCGCCTCTCCCCGTGCTCCCCAGCCCTCCTTCTCGCGTCACCTCGCCCGTTACTCCTCCCCCCGTGCCCAGTCCCTCATGTTCCCCTACTCCTCGGTCCTTCTACCCCTGCCCCTCCTCACCACTCCCACTAGCTCTTCTTTGACGGGACGGCGGAGGCATCTGGAGAGCGAGTGGGAGGTGCGAGGGTGGTTCTCTTTGACCCGCACGGTGTGCCTCTCTCCTCCACCTGGCTTAGGTTGGAAGGAGAAGCAACCAACAACGACGCCGAGTACGCAGCCTTGACAGTAGTCCTGGCCTTGGCTCACCAGCGGGATCTCCAAGGTCTGGTTGTCGTGGGGGATTCCCGACTTGTCATTACCCAGATGCAGGGCACGGCCGGGGTCACGCTAGAGCAACTCCGGCGTCGCCGGAATGAGGCACGTGCCGCCGCCCAAGGCCTGGGGTTGATCCAGTGGCACTGGTTGGGTCAGGAACTCAACAGTGTGGCGGATTTCCTCTCCAAGATGGGTCAGTTTCTACCATCACCAGGCCATAGACAGTGTCAGGGCATGCCAGAGTTGGTTGTCACACTCCGAGGGGAGGATCTCCTAGTGACACAGGAGCTAGTGCTACAGGGGGTGCACAGCTAGTGCTATAGGCCGCCTCCTGGGGCGGCCTCCTACCGCCCCAGGAGGAGAGACCAACACTTATGACGCCAAACATCACCACAGCATGGGAGGCTCTAGAGGGCTTCACATGGGAGCGGCTGGGGGGCGTGATACAGATAGAGGGAGGCAGGTTTGAGAGGATGGCACAGGCTCGATCGGTGCTGGCGTGCCTTTACGGGGAGGCCCGCCGCCGGGTAGGTCATCTCCTCCAGCGCTGCTGCTCCTGGGTTCTTCAGCCGGACCTTCCGCCCAGAGCCCTCTACAGCAGGTGGATGCTCCTCCTCCACTTCCAGGTGCTGCTATGTCGAGTGCCCTCCTTTGAGGAGCAGCTGGGGGACCCCGTCTTTTCATCAGCCCCACACAGACCGCTCTGGCGCGGTCGGCGGATTAGCTCTCGTGGCCAGGCCTACCCTGATCTTCGCTCCGTCAACAGCGCCGTCCTTGAGCGTTGCACCAGTTTTGAGGCAGGCGACTGGACGGGGCTTCTGGATGAGGCCTGTGCCTCAATGCGTCCCGCCGAGCGGGCTTGGGTGGCGGCCCGCCCATTCACGCGACAGGCGGCGGCAGAGCAAGGTGAGGAGGGGGCGAGAGTACGCGAGTGCGCGGCCAGTATGGTGCATGCTGGGGCATTATCGAGGGTGATGCAGCAGTTCGAGGGACGACCACCAGCAGCTAGTACGGCCATGACTTTGGCTGCTCTTAGAGAGCAACATCCTCCCGCCGCGGTACCCATCCCGGCGTGGGTCCACTCTTTCTAGACACCAGGGGGTGGAGCGGCTGGGGTGACGGAGGAGATGATGGAAGAGGCGTTGCGGGACACGCCTCGGGGTTCTGCAGCAGGTCCCCTTGGTCTCACTATGGACCTGCTCCGTGACCTGGCCTTGGACTCACCGGCGTGCATGGAGGGCGTGGGAGGGGTCATACGAGTTATGCTAGATGGGGCCATGCCGGCAGAGGCGGTGACGTGCATGGGTTGGAGCAGAATCATCCCTATCTTGAAGGGAGCTAGAGAGGCAGAATGGGTGCGGCCGTTGGCGGTTGGTGAGGTTTGGATCCAACTCGCTGGCCGACTCCTCCTCCTACGGGACAGGAACCTCTTGCACCGAGCACTTTGGCCTCACCAGTTCGGTGTAGGAGTGTCGGAGGGGACGGGGGTGCTGGTTCGTGGGGTGCGTGCCATCCTCTCGGCCAACCCTGACTTTTGGCTGCTTCGGCTCGACGTCCGCAACGCCTTTAACGAGGTGGAGGGCGGCGGTGTTTGAGGCGGTGCGAGATCGGGGCCTTGGCATGTGGATCACGTTCCTGCGACAGTTTTACACCACCCCGATGCAGCTGCTCTTCTTCGGTGTCAGCGCACCGGCGGTGCTGGAGAGTGCCCGAGGTGTACGCCAGGGAGATCCCCTGGGCCCTGCCTTGTTTGACCTTGCTCTTGCACCGGTGCTCAAGGCAGGTTCCCAGGTGCTGACGCTGGCTCGGGGGGAGCGTCGAGGCCATGTGGGGACCTATCAAGACGATGCGACGGTGACCGCCCCTCCACAGCCCCTGGCGGCAGCCTTCTCCTCCATGGTCGCGGTAGCGACACTATGTGGCCTACACATCCAGCCATGGAAGTGCCTCCTACTGCGGCGGACGGAGGCGGAGGTACCCTAGGTGCTCTCTGGGCTTCCTTGTCGATGGGACGGTGTGGTGCTGCTGGGGTGCCCGGTGGGCGACGCAGTTTTCCAGGAGCAGCTGCGAGGTCTGCCGCAGGTGAGCCGGATGGAGGAGGTGCCGGCGGCTATGACCTTGCTCCGACTGTGCATCATCCCCCGGGTGGAGTTTTGCGTGTGGGCGCTCCCGCCTGAGGAGCATTGGCTGGAGACTCTGCACCGCTTTGACCAGGCCATTTGGGAGGCAGTAACTTGCCTCCTACACATTGCTCAGGCCCGAGAGGTGGGGTCAGTGGCCTTCGAGCTACAGCGTCTGGCCTGATGGCAGTTGCAGTTGCCATTCGCCGCCGGCGGAGCGGGCCTGTTGGGGGCGAGAGACCGGGCTCCACTAGTCTATGCCTGCTCCAAAAGGAGTCTTTTGCCGGCTCTCACCAGCGAGTTCACCCCCTTCCTTCTAGCGGATGGCGCGCTACAACACTTGGCACCGGGGTGGGACCTGGTGGAGGAGGAGCTGCCCAGGCCGATGTTTGCGACCCTGCCTACCTTGGAGGCGCTGCAGCAGGGCGTACAGCCGGGGCTGTACCAGCGGATGTGCAGACAGTGGTACTCGTTTCGGCGGGAGGGGTGGATTGCGGCTTGCGGCCGTCTGGCGCAGAGACGTTGTGGGTGCGCACAGGGGGGCCCGGAGGCATGCGCCCACCGGCGTGGCTGTGAGCGCCATGCCCACCAGCGTTGCTGGGCGACGGCGACGAGGGGCAGTGGCCTCTGGTTGAAGGCGACTCCACCCGGCCGACAGGATCGGACGTACCTGGCCCCGGCAGACTTTCGTCTTCATGCCCAGCTGTGGTTGGGCCTCCCCCTGCCCTACCTAGAGCATGTTGGCCTTGATGGTATGGACCCAGGAGCAGTGACCAGGAGACGGCGGATTGACGAGGCCATCCAGCGCATTCACAACGCCATCAGGGATGAGCTTGCCAACATCTTCCGCGAGCACTGGCTTTCATTTACGGTTGAGAGCGGGGGCGTGCCCCGCCAGGCAGATGCGGTGCGGGGTGAGCCACGTCCGGACCTGACGCTGTCGGACCCTGAGTCAGGCTTGACCTGGGTTCTTGATGTGACGACGGTGGATCCCGAGGGGGACAGAGCATCCGGGCCAGGCGTGGCAGTTGAGGTAGCAGAGAGGGGCAAGGTGGAGCGGTATCGCCCGACGGCACGGCCAGGGCGCCACATGCACCCTCTTGCATGGGAGACCTTGGGCGGCATGGGCGACCACTTCTGGTCCTTCCTGGCCCGCCTCGCCAGGATTTACCTCGCACGTGGGCCACGACGGTGCTCTGCAAAGGTGTTCGAGCATTGGGCCCAGCATGCTGTGGCTATTGTGGCACAGCGGGTTTCCATCGCTGGTGTGCGCAGCGAGTGTGCGGCCATCCGTTTCTACAGTGTCGTGCGGTGCGCGGCGGCGGATGATCGCTCGGAGGGAGAGGATCTTCCGCTGTTACATGGTGTGGGGCTGCCACTTGCCCTTGGGCTATCCGCTCTGTGTTCGGTTGAACCGGTCTTTGCCGGTACCTAGCTCACCCCTTTCTATTTCTGTCTCATTCCCACCGTTCATGTGCCGTTGGTGGTGGCGACACTTTTTATACCCCGTAGATGTGCCGGTGCAGGGGCGGCTTGCATGTTTTCCATTTCTATAAATTAATATCCTGGAAAAAAAATGCAGTGCTCTCCATTCTATATGTCTGACGAACTCACGTCCCGTCCTCTTGAGCTCATGCATGCTAATGTCATGGAGCCTTTGTCCCATGAATTTCTTGGTGGTCTTGGACCACACTTACTTTGCCTGATTGACAAATTCTCAAGCTTTCACTAGGTCTTTGCCCTGTGTCAATAGTTAAGATTTCCTTAAGGAGTGGCTTTCCCAAACTTCTTGTCCACGTTGGCTTTGTGTCTTCCACTCTGATGAGGACGGTGGGGTTCTTGGACCCGTGTGAGGGTTTCTCGAGTCTCTGGAGGTACATATGGAGCCCTTGGTTCCCTTCACAACCCAATAGAGTAGTTTCCTTGACAATTGTAACCACACCATTGCCGACGCCGTCCGCTCTTGTCCTTACGAATTGGATATCTCTCCCAATTGTTTTCCTTTGAGGGTATTTCTTACATCACTTGCATTTGGAACCGTGATCTTCATGGCCCTCTCCCTCATTAAGTCATTCCTTTTGAATGTAAGCCAGGTTTTCAAGATGATCCCCACATTGCCTGTGTCTAGGTTGTGTTGCCACCATGGGGTCCCTAAGGACCATCCTGACTGCAACCTGTCCTGTCATGACTACCATTGTGTCTTTCTTGGTGTTTCTACTTTGTGTAATGCCTGGTCTTTCTTGGATACTACTGAAAATCATGTTGTTGATTCTCAAAACCTGATGTGTAATCCTGATTCCGCTCTTGCAGCTGGGAGGGAGGGGGGAAGGGGGGNNGGGGGAGGGGGGAGGGGGGGGGGGGTTGGGGTTGCTGCTAGTGTGATTTCTCCTCACATAGCCTCTAATTGGATACTTGCCTCACCCAAGTCATCGGTACCTGTGTCCGCATAATCTTCTGCCTCTGAATCCTCTACCGCACTCACAACTCCATCCGAGTCTCCACCTGCATTGCCTTCTGTCTCTGATACACTGCTGTACATCTCTGCCATGTTTTCATTTGTACCTGCCATTTCTTCGTGTGTCTCTACAGTTTCTCTGCCCACACCTCCCATGGCAGATCCCATCTTTCCCCTCACATTGTCCTTGGCAGAGCGTTTTGTCTTGCAGACATCGCCCTATGGTCCTGCCTTGGATTCTGTCCAAAACCAGTGGCCTCTGTGCTAGCTCCTGAGCATTATGTCCATGAAGGCAGATTGCGAGCTCAAACCCCACATAGTAGGGTATTGTTTAACAACCCCGGGCTTTATACCTTGGGCCTAGATACCATGGCCCCTGATGATCTTGGCATCAAGTTTTTGCACCTTGACAATGCTCTTGGGTACTCCCTCATTGTAGAGGACTTCCACAGTCTCATAGACTTCTCACTCCCAGGCTACGTTGCTCCATTTTTTGCTGCCAGTATCCAGTCTCCTATTGCACCCAATCCTGCCACTATCTTTTAGGCTGGTGAGGCTACTGACGCCATTGCAATTTGGAAGAAGTTCATGTAGGAGGAGCTTGCTGCAGTCCGCAAGAACGATTTGTTTGACATGCTAAGTCTCTCTAATGGTCAGGAAGCTGTCTGTGCTTGCTAGGTTTTAATGCGGAAGCTGAAGCCTGATGACTCAGTTGATCAGCATCAAGTTTGGTTGATTACCAAGGGATTATCGCAAATTCCTTCCATCGAATTTTATGAGACCTTCGTGGATGTTGGATGATGTTCCACAGCCCGCACTCTTCTCGATCTAGTGCCAAATCATGACTTGGAGCTCAAGCAAATGGATGTGAACAGTACTTTTGTGCAAGGCACAATGGTGTACTTGCCTAGTTTTATAGATGGCACCAACAAGGTCCGACTTGCAAGGCCTTGTATGGACTGAAGTACTCCTCCTGCTAATGAAATATGGAGATCAGTGCCACTCTTGTGAGAGGGTGGATTGTCATCGTAGCACAGTGAAACCCTGATCTCTTCCTCGGTCTTCCTTCTTCTCCCTTTTCTATCATGCTGGCTCACGTCAACAACCTCCTCATTGCTTCTTCCAGAATCTTTTGTTTCAATCTGGTTAAGTTCCTTTTGGAGCCCACATACAATATGAAGGACCTTGGCCCTGCTCAAGTCTTCCTTGCCATGAAGCTTGAGCAGGAACAGCTGAACCGCTCACTCTACATCTCAAAAGCTACATACGGCAGCCTATGAGAGTGCTTTAACCCTGTGCTAGTTGTGGTTCTGCCCGCATTGATGCCATTGACCCCTATGATTCAAATGCTATTGAAGTCTCTTAATGTGTCAAATATCAGGGGAAAAGTGGATGTCACCAACTTCCTCTGTGTCATTGAATTGGTCATGTACATGGCCAAATCGACTCCCATTGACATCACATTTGGCATGAACGAACTGGCATAGTTCTCTCAATCCCAATGTAAGCTCCACCTCAAGGCAGCACTACGCACAGTGTTCTATGCTCCCTCCAATGCACGCATCAGGATGTGCTACCAAGCACAACCATCAGTTCTCGTTGACGATTGCAGTGATAAAGGCTGGGTACATGACACTAAGGCTCTCAGCCTCACCATTTACATCTTCGTGGTAGATGGCAATGTTATGCCACAGAAGAGTGGTAAGAAGGGGTGTGTTGCACTTGGCTCAAGAATGTGTGAGATTGTCTAGTTGTGTCGCCTGTTACAACAGTTGCATGTTCCTACTTTGTACATCATTCGGTGCTGCGACTATTGAAGTGCAAAAGCCATTGCTTATAATGACAACATGCACCACTCACACACAAGCACATAAATGCTGAGCAACATTTCTTTCACAAGTAAATAGTTGCTGGTGTTGTCAAATTTGTACGGGTTGACACAAGATCACAACATGCCAACATCTTGACCAAAGTGCTTAGCTTTCACATGTTCAGGTTTGCAGTCCATGCTATTGGTCTGACATGAGAATCACATACACTTTATTGAACTTGTGATATGTCTACCTTAACGTTCTCCTCTCGTAGCTCTGCCATGTGCATATCTGTGAAATTTTTTCCTTGCCATGTAGTCCTCTGTTGCATGGGCTTGTACATCTGTGGGCCAGGAGGTTGATGATTTCTAGTCATCTTTTTGGCAATACAACCTCCGTCCACTTGATTCCACACTCGTGCATACATAAAAGTTAGTAAAACAAACATGGCTTTAGTTCACAACAAGTGGTACTAGGCTATAGTCACACATACTAGGCTATAGTCACACATACTAGGCTATAGTCACACATACTAGGCTATAGTCACACATACTAGGCTATAGTCACACATACTAGGCTATAGTCACACATACATACTTACCCGGAATGCACCTCGTTTTGTTGATGACATAGTAGGTATACTGAAGTCACATAGATCTTGGCATGAGCACATGTATCTACATACAGCACTTTCTATCACTTTGATGTTGGCTTCATGCATGTGACTTCCTTTCACGTATGTGTAAACTTTAGGATGATGTGGAACAGACTATAATACATGTGCCAGCTTTAGACTCGTAGTGGGTGTGGCTAGTTCTTGGTTCCTACTCCTGCTGAGTTCATGCTGTTGGGTGTTTCCTTTAGCAGCCTCTCTTGGCCTAATCCATGAGGTCTGGTTTGACCCTACAGAAGGCGGCGAGCTCCACCTCGTGTTTGATGCATGAGTGGGGCTTGCTGCATAGTGAGAGCCTCGTCGTCCCTTCATGAGTAAGGCAAAAACCGATTCCATGTATTAGACCCATGGCCTTGCTCAATCCCTCACACCCTCTCACTTTCACTCTCACTTTCTCTCTCTCTCTCTCTCTCTCTCTCTCTCTCTCTC
>SZWC01006076.1:36579-50934 GCA_023375785.1 Penium margaritaceum | reverse complement strand
TCTCTCTCTCTCTCTCTTGTCTACCTTCACTAATCACACAATGTTCACACCATTGTTTGGGCGATATGGTAGTGACTTGGTGGTTAGAAGATCTTTATCTTCCATATAATCAGGTGTAAACTCATCCACATATTTTGTTAGAATTCTTTATGAGTGGAGCCGTGGGGGGTTTCAAGCTTCTTAGAGAGGACAGGGGCCTCAGATTGGACCGGAGTCACGAATGTGTTACATGTTTTGTCCACGTAGTGACCACTTTAATACTGTATGCACACTCTTCCATGACATATGGTAACTGCTCAGCTCACGTCCATGCTCATACACCACTCATAATGATGTAACTACGGGTGCGCCTACTTTGCACGGTAGCACATCCAGCAGTGTCCACGTGAATTCAGGTAACCTGGTTTAATGGATGACATTACTAGGGGTTTCTTGGTGGATTGAATGCAGGGCCTGTTGTGGTTATTTTTGTTGTTTGGGCCCCTAGTTTTCTGTTGAATTCTGGCTTGTGGGTGCCAGTTGGGTAGGGCTCAATATGGTGACTTCACCAGTTCATACAATACCTTATTTTCATGAGTGAGCATGAAGTTATGTCCAAAACTATGGTGTTTGTGTTGTTGTAGGGGAAATTGACCTCCCATGGCATGCCACCCGTTTGGCACTCGATGCAGCCATTTATGTTTTGTGCATGAAATTTTCTCACTCTTTCTCCAAATGAAGCTTATGAGAGCACATTCACATCTCTCTTACTTGAGCACTTGTTGTGCACATGTGATGTGACTACAACTACACCAGTTGACCAGGAGAGTGTTGCCCGGTCATCAGTAGCAGACCTTAGAAGCTTCTAGGATGTTCCTTATGAAATGAGTGTGCCAATACGGTTCTTGCAAAGTTTCAAAGAAGAGACGCAACAAAAGAAACAGAAATAGAGTGCACACCTGCAATTGAGGTCCTAGGAGAGCGCACCACATTGCTGCGTGTCTATATTCAATTCTAGCCCAGCAGCGGCAGAAACAGTGAATGCTCTTAAAAGCTACTACAAGTTTCAGAAGAGAAACACCAGCACTAGTGGGCTGCCCTGCCCTCTCTAGCAGTGGTTGCAATGCCAAGAGATATTTCTAGCGCTCTCCTTGAGTGTTCTTAGAAGGTAGAATAAGTTCGAACCTGTCACCGCCCTGACCTCGTGAGAGTGCAACTGCCTCATTTTGGTTTGTCAATTGTCTTATCTACTTTCCACAACTTATTGGAAATTCCTGTTCACACGCTTTCCATCGCTAGCATTTACGGGTCATTTTGTGTCCAGTAGCACTCAAGAAACAACGACACACTCGCAGATCTAAAACAATCTCCAGTATTCATGTTGGAATAAAATCCATGTCACTTTGTTGTTTGGTTTTCCTCGCCTGAAATGAACCCATTGTCTTCAGTACCTTTGCTCGTATCATCTCTCCAAAATTTTCTCTATTTGGACAATCTAATGCTCATGTCATCATTTGTTCTACTTACGTGACCATCCACACTCAACCAACTTGCACCTCCTCTGCGCGTTGCAAACTCTCAAGAAATGCAGTCGTCTTTGCATTTTGACACACTTTATCTGCAACGCCATATGGAGCATCAATGACAGCACTGCCGAGGCTTCCGCCACAATTTCAAGGCAGTAGCAGCGGCGCAAGAGAAGCAGTGGCATCTATATGATTAGCTGTACCAACAGCTATAGCTGAGGGGGCTTCAACTGCCATGGCTGATGGAAAGGAAAACTCCTGCGCTGCTTGGTCCACAGTGTCAGTGGTTGGACGGCCGTGAAGCCCGCATACACTGGTCATAATAGAACTTCGCGAGTAATTTGCCTCCTAAGTAGGTTTTCACCTGAAGTAACTGGATGACCCTGGTTCAGCCAGAGAGTGTTGTCCCTCAATCCAAAGAGCCTGGTGATAATCCTCGGGTTTGATCTACTCCCTTTGTTCTCTTGAAGGTCACTACCATTCGGCCGGTGCTACTATTCCCTTTGCATTGCAAATCCTGCCCATGATGGAGTAAAGAAGGGGGTGGAATTTTATGGCCTACTCTTTAGGTACCCAAAAAAATAGTAGAACTTTACGAGAAGCATGCAGAGCAACATGCTATGTTGCAGGAGATCCCACGGCTTCTCAGTGGATGGTCACATCGTCATCCATGAGCTACGGCCGATATCACAGACATATTGTAGGATGTTATTGATGCTAAGCGCTTTGATTGCAAGAGAGCATGGCATGATGTTAACAGAGACAATGGCGAGGATGGTGATGCTGAAGGAGTTGGTGGGCATGAGATACAGGTGTTGGAGGAGCGCCTTTCCTAATTTCATCTTAACAGAGGATATGGCAACGTGGAAAAACAGATTAAGCTGTAGTGCAAGCAGGTGTGGTGTCTGTATTGCATGGACAACTCTTCATTTAGGAAGAGCCTATGTTCAACTCTCAGTAAAAAAAAGCTTACCAATTTGCAATTCTGTTGTAAAACCCTCTGTGTTTGCGCTGCTGATGGCATGTCCACTGAAAGAGTTTGAGTAGCGACAGCTTTGGAATTTGGTACCCGTACTTCAAGATGTTGGAAGCCCGGGGATTTTAACTTGGCCCCTTCCATACTACAAACCTATAGTAGAGGCTAGTGGCACCACGTGCTGCCTATGGCCTGATCCGAGTGATGCCTCGTCACATTGTGGTTGACTCCGCCCCTTCCTTGGGGACCCAGTCATGGGTCCAGGTGTAAACTATGAAAGTTATTGGGACCTTGTTATAACACTCTTCAAGGCCAAATTCTATAGCACCCGTGCCCAAACGTTTTGGGGACTACAACTCGCCAAGGAAGGGAGAGTCCGAGTCTTCTGCACACTACTGGCAATGTCAGATGTGCTTCTAGAGTCACCTCCAAGCTCAGGCTTGGAGCCAATATGGGGCTCTGACCACCATGATGATCGCAGTTTGCCTCCAGTATACATGTATGTTTGTATTCTACAAGCCTCAGTCCTCGAGCAGATGTCCATCCTTATAACGTTTCTTCCTCGGGAACACAAATACTTCCTGCAATGAATGAGCAATATTGAGGTTCCTATTGCTCATCATGGTCGTGCTACATTGTAGCCTTTACCACCACTGTACATGCAACCTCTTGTACCCCTTCTCCGAGTTCCCCAATCATAGCTACTACAGTGACCACTTAGGTGAAGAGAAAGAAGGATGAAAGGGGTAGCAAGGGTTGAAGGGATATGGCGCTTTGAGTTTTATCATGAGACGTGTCTTCAAATACAAACACAGGGGAGAGCATTGCTACACGGAAATCACTGACCTTTTCCTTGAGTGGGGTAAAATTGCATGTGGAATGTAGGTGGCTTTCACAGTGTGTTCAGGTCCCTCCTCCTCCTCCTCCTCCTTGTCCTCCTCCTCCTCCTCCTCCTCCTCCTCTTCCTCATCTTCCTCCTTTTATTATTCTATATTCACCACTGCAAGCTAGGTGTATTCATTTTCAAACACCTCTCCTTTCTCCACACCAGGTTTGTAAGAACATTGCATCAACAAGATCGAGCAACTCTGGCCGCTACGCTCACTCTAGGGAGGTGCGAGTGTGTTGAACGTATTGAAATTCTGTGTTTCTTGCTTTGTGTGTAGTTGATTGTTTCCCCTGGTTTTTCCACTAGGGAGTGGCTGAAAATCTTATCGTAGTGCAGATTTGGATGTATTGGAATTCTCCATGCAATACTAAACTCTGAATCTCTCAATTTGAGTAAGTACTCACAAAGGTTTCCCCGTCCGAAAGTCGGGTGCTTGGCGGCTGGAATCTGAGAATGCAAGCTGGAGGCAAGATAAATCCACCACCGGCGGTTCAAGTTCAACTCCAAAGGGCTACAAAGGGACGTGAACCATGAAGGAAGGGATCTGGGACATCTCCTTGACCAGGGAAAGCCTCTCTCGGGTTTGAGAGACAGTAAGGGCACCTCGATGGATATACGTTGGAGTGCCTCCCTTCACCTCCTGACATGGCATGGTGGACAGACCCACCATGGGTTGCTTTGACCACCATAGCAGGGGCTCCACTGCTCAGTTTTAGAAGCATTTGGGTGCATTTGAAAGCTCTTACCACAGGATAAACCAAATCTTATGTCATTGATCAAGGTAATAACAAACATTTTATTGATTGAAAACCGTTTGTCACTCATTTTTCCCACTCAAAGTCTGTTATCCTTGGACTTCACACTCTCCATCATTATCTCCATTGGCCTCCCAAAGCCGCAGAAGCATGCAGTAGTGAAGTCTAGGCATCATTGAGGATGTATCCAAATAAATTGGAGTGTTTAAAGGGTTATGGTTCCATGCCCTTAGAAGAACCCTGGCTCCCTACTACCCTCACGCTACCGCACTGTGTGCCATTGCAATGGCCAAGCAAGAGAGCCGGGACATCGCGTCCAACATTGATGGAGTGCGCTTCTCCTTGTAGAGGTGGCAGATTGATGTTTTCCTTGATGACAAGGAAATTGTTGAGTTGTTCAAGGGTGAAGAGAAGGATCCTCTGGCCAACATAAAGACAGAGGAGTTGGAGGCACACAGGAAGCACAACAAATAGGCATTGGTGCTACTTTTTGTGACGTTGTGTCTGTCACATCGTGCTCTCACTCAAGGATTACATGGGGATATGAGAAAAACTTTTCTATATCTACCAATCAAACAACTTGGCAAACCAGCTCTCTGTCTTCAAATGGCTTGTCACCCTCCAAGCCTACCAAGGCACCGTCATCATGGAATTCCTGCAACAGATCAAGTCCCTTGCTACTGAGTTCATAGCCACTTGTTGAAAGGTCAATGAGCAGCTGTGTGCTTTGATCCTCCTCCTAGCCTTGTCAGATAGGTGGAGTGGCATAATCACAGTCGTTGGTGGCTGGCACGCCAGTGAGCTGAAACATCCAAAGGTGGCTGGATTTATCTGCAAACAATGGATGCGACGTGGTGTAAGAGAAAGTGGGGCATCGCCGTCTTCTACCTATGCCGTCCTTCCTCAACGAGGAGGGAGAGGCAAGAAGGAAACGGGTACCAAAGAAGGCACAAATAAAGGTGACAAGAAGGGGGAGTGCTTCATCTGTGGCAAAGAGGACTAATGCGCATGTAATTTCTCCTAGAAGAAATAGGACCAGTTCGCAAGGGTTGGGAAGAAGGACGATCAGGCATTCCAGAGGTCACAGTGATTGACCCTGAATCAGGCCATCATACACAATGCAACTAGGCGGTGTTTGTCACCTATGGCACCTCAGAGTGGTGTGTGACAGTGGCCAATGACAAAAAAGAGTTGGAAGCACGCAAAGGAAACGTCCGTGTTAATTCGGCGGTGGATGGAAAGGCCAGTTCAGTCACCATCCAAGATATAAATCTGCTTTCAGTGAGCTGCCTTACAGACAGGAGGCTCGAGGCTCTCTTTAAGAAGAAGGAGGGCATAAACCGGAAGGAGGAATGTGGGAGTTTTTTGCACATGGAAAGAGAGAGGAGGACATATACCTCCTCCATACCAAGGACCTCGGTAGGTGGATGGGATCCGATGCTGTCCATGTCGTTATGAAAGATGACAGGAGCCCGGACCTATGGCACCAACAATTGTGCCACATTTCCCCCTCAAAGGCGAGGGGTATGTCAAAGAGAGAGGTCTTGCAGGGTCTTGATGCCAAGGACCTCATAGCAACGAAGGAGGCAATGTTCAAGCGGTGTATAATGGGGAAGGAGACATGGCAGCTGTTTAGAAGCAAAGAAGTATGTAGATTGGAAAATCTGGAGGTTGTGTACAGTGACATGTGTGTACCATTTGAGATCTTCATTGGGGGCACTCACTACTTTGTCACCTCTACCGACAACCACAGCCACAATCTCTTCATCTGTTTTTTGGAAAGCAAGAGTGACGTGTTGTCATGCATACAACAGCTTGTGGTAATAGTCGAGCATCAAACGGGGTTGAAGATGAAGGCATTTTGGATTGACAACGGTGGTGATTAATAAGGATGCAGAAAATTTATGAAGAGCAAGGGGATTGAGCAGAAGAGAACAAGGACGAATCGGAACACACTCAACATGGGCAGGTCCTGTTAAATTGTGCCCCTGTCATGGATAAAGTATTTCCGTTTGCCTGGTTCGACCTGTAGGTAGTGGTTGGGTGTCTGATCTGGCTGTATATTCAGACTCTCGAGATGTTTCTAATCTGATTCCGAGCTTTCATTTGCTCAATTGAGCTATGTATTCAGAAAGTTAGCCCCATCCAAAGTCCGGGTGGTATGTGGGTGTCTGTCGTTGGTGATGAGATAACTCCACCATCTGTGGTCCAAGATCCACTCGTGTAGGCTCCAAAGGCACGTGGGCCATAAAGGAAAGAACATGGGAGGTCTCCTAAGCCAGAACAAGCATCCCCCCGTGTTTTTCGACGTGCCACTGTCAAAGCGCCTCCCGTCACCTCCGTTCATTGGCATGGTGGCAGCACCATGGGTTACTTCAACGGCTGTAGCAGGACTCTACTATTCCGTTTTGGTCATGCTTGGATGTGTTTTAAAGCTTAGACTGCAGGCTATAGGAATCTGATGTAATCTCACCAAAAAAACTAACCATTAATGGTCTTCAAAGTTTCTCATTTCCCGCAACTTGTTCTTTTGCCAAAATTCTGCTCACTTGGTGTGTGGTTACCCAAAGACCACATTTCCCTCGGAGGTCTCTGTAACCTAAGCAGCCCTGCATACTTGGTGATTCAGAATGCTTTTGGACATCATTCCTGGCTGGTCCATGCTAAGCAATGCCTATCTCGCACAAGATTATTGGGGCGAGGCGACACAGTTAGCAGTGTGCACCATGAACCTAGCACCGATAAGGCCATTAAAACCCGCGGAGTCCATAGTGTGAAAGATGCCACAAGATAAGTAGATCAAGAATAATCCAACCATGGCCCATCACCATATATTGGGGTGTGTTACACATGCTGTTTTGTAGGCATGAGAAAGCTGGGGCAAGTTGGACTCACGGACCTGCCGGTGAATCTTTGTTCGGCATGAGAGCGGTAACAAGCCGTACTAGCTCTGGGATCCATGGACACAAAGGATTGTGAACAATCACACTGCCACGTCCGGCACAGATATCAATTGCACTAGAAAGGACTTGGGTCTCTCCAAATGACGGGAGTGGTTGCCATTCCTCCAAGGGGACACTGGAGGATGCAAAAGAGGGTGGCGTCTGAGCGGCTCTGACTATATGGCAGATAGGGGAGCTGCTGATTTGAGACCAGCCGATTAGAACGTTTCAACGTGCTGACAATAGTAGGCTGCATGAGGAGGTGAGGAGTGATCTCGGATCTTCTCTTTCCTCAAGAGAGGGAGAGCAGGCCGACGGAGCAAGCACTGATGTGAGGGGATAGCAATACAACAGCATTAAAGAAGTAGACGCCCAAGGATGGAAAATTTTATTATGGTACCACAACGGTCATCTGGCATGGGTTTTCTTGAGTGTTGTTTGTGCAAAAGGAACCAGAATACATCAAGGAGCCACTGCAGTGGAAGGATTGTGCTGAGTGAGAGGGAACAATCAAATCTGGGCTTGGTTTTTGTGAGGAGAACGACACTTGGAAGCCGATTGACCAACTAGAGGGAATGAAAATCATCGGCTCCAAGTGGGTGTTAAGGAAGAGGAAAGTGGTGCAATACAAGGTGCAACTCGTGGAAAAAGGGGTATGCCCAATGAAAAGGTGAGCAGTACGATGGGATGTTTGTATCGGTGGCCAAATTCGCATCTATCCGGATGACCCTCTTCATAGTAGCAGTGTGCGAATACGAGGTCCTTTGAATGAACTGGCAACCTGGATAAGGAGATTCTCATGGACGTGTCAGAGGGTGTAGACATTCCGCCAAGGAAGGTGTGCATGCTCTGCAAGATGCTTTATGGATTGAAGCAAGCATCACTCTTGCGGTACCTGAAAATAGACTACTTCATTGCCGAGCTTAGCTTCAAGCACTGTGATCACGGTTTTTATGCATAGAAGCAGCCAGGATTAGACCATAGTGATTTCCTATGTGTTGATGACCTGATCTCATGTTGTTGGATGATGAAGAGTTTGTGAACCTGAATTGGCATCTGGGTGGTCGGTTCAGAACAACCAACATGGACGAGCTTTAGTACTACCTTGGGGTTGCCATCAAGGTGAGTACGCTAGAGATGGAGCAAGCAAAGTATGTGCAATCGGGTATCCATTGCTACAAGATAGAGGAGTGCAATCCCATCAGCATACCCATTACCACCACATGTGAGCGAAGCTCGAGCATGGAGCCGAGTACAGATGTTGAGAAGGAGAGGGGAGATGCGCCATACCAGTCCGCAGTGAGATGCAGCATGTATGCCATGAAGTGATGTCGCCCAACCTGGCATTTACACAGGGCCAATTGAACTGCTATGTCATTGACCCGGGACTGCAGCATTAGAAAATGGTGAAACTGACCATTTTCTACCGCAAGGTGACAAAATATTCATGACTTGTGCTTTGAGGGGGAGCGTGGGGCAACTTCCTACCCGTAGCCCGATTCTCGGATGCTGACTAGGTTGGTGATGTGGATGACAGCACAGTCAACTTCTGGATACGCCTTTGTTCTTGGTGGTGCAGCAGTATCATGACAGGTAGGAAACAGGACTGTATGGTATTTTCCAACACCGAGGTTTATCACATTGCCCTTATGGAGGCCGCAATATGGGTGGTATGGCTATGGTGGATGTCGAAGGAGACCAGGGTACCGCACGGAACTCAATGGCTCTCGATTGTGATGACATGAGTTCCATCAAAATCACCTAGAAACTGCCTATAAGGACCAAGAACACTGATATCCGCCATTGCTATGTGTGGGAATTTGTGGCATAGTGAAATGCAGCAATAGTGCATTGCGGTACAGAGCGCATGATCGACGATGCCATGACCAAGGCGTAGTGCAAGGTCAAGCACGAAGCAAGGTACTTGGAGCTCTCTCTGTGATGTGAGGCCTAAAAGGCCACAGGTTTCAAGGATTGTGCATCAAGTCTATCGTTTAAAGGAGCTATTGTTGGGATCCTATGTCCCATGCCATGAGTGCCATTAATCGCATTCCCTGGCTCTGCCTTTAGGGAGTGATTGAACATCTAATCTGGGTGCATGTTTGGATTCCTTGGAATTTTCCATGCGAGATCAAGGTTTCGAATGCTTGATTTGAATGAGCAAGAAGAGTGTTAGTTCCGTCCAAAGGCCGGGTGGTCGGGTGATGGAATGTAGGAATCTATCATAGGGGTGGGATAAATCCACCGCCGATGGTTTGTGTTTGACTCCAAAGGGTTCCAAAGTCACACGTGTCATAAAGGAAGGGATGTGGGAGATCTCCTTGACCAGGACAAGCCTCCTCCATACCTAAGGGACAGGAAGACTGCTTCGACGGGTGTCTGACAAAGCAGCGTCCATAGCCTTTTCAGCTTAACATGGTGGGTGACTCCGCCATGGGTTGCTTTGACGTCGGTAGTAGGGGTTCAACTACTCCTTTTTGGACGTTCTTAGATGTGTTGGATTTATCTCATCACATGCCATAAGAATCTGATGTAATTACGTTACGTAAAGTGAAGAAAGGTCCTTCATTTGAGTGCAGACAGTTTGTGAACCATTCTGCCCACTTCAAGTCTATGATCATTGGACTCAATTCTCTCCACCATTGTGTCCATTGGCCATCTCAAGCCACAACAGCACGTAGTACTTTGGGCTAGGCATCCTTGCGTGTACATCTACACCCATTAGAGCGAATACAGGGGTTATTCGGCCTCTTCTGTTTTTATGGTATTGTGTGATGATGATTGCGAGGAGACGCTGTTCGGCATGGTTTGTGACTGTGCGGGTCCTAATTCTGACTTGTGGTTGGATAAGGGTCAATTATATCTTCCACATCTCACACAAAGCCTCTCAACCAAGCATCCTTAAAAAATTCATGCTCTGTTGCTCATTATAAAACCATGGTGAATGAACTTGTGATTGATGACACCTCAGTCGTGGACAAAGGAGCCACCAATTGCATTAACCTTTGCCGTGGTGACTTCGTTTTACTTGGTCAGGTCAGGTCCATCGAGTCTTTTTGTGTTGTGAATTTTCAGTTTTTCTTTTCAGTTCACATTATTGGCATTGCAGTCTGTCAGTCTTACGGGACCCCTTGTAAACTTCCGACTTCGGTTATGTGCTAGTCATGGTTGTGCTTCAATCATGCCAGATCCTACGTATCTTCTGCTTTGATCGTGGCAATGGTTCCTTTTGGAAATGGGGCATTTCTTTGCCGAGCATGATGTTGATCACCGCTATTCAGATATTTTTGCAACCCTGAAGAAAAACGTTTTAGAGTGGTGGAGCTGCACCATAGAGAGTGCAATTCTTGTCATGTGAGTTGAGAGCTGGATTGCAAAGTCCTTCATGTTTGAGGGCTTCACATATATGATGTGAATATTGAAGCAAATCTCGCATGGCCCTCTCACATGCCACGACTCCCTATACAAGTTGTTTTCCAAACACTGCATTGACCTTCACATGCCTTGTTTTGGGAATCCCTTGCCTGTGTATGAATCACTACCGAATAACAGGCGTCCAAGCTTTTCTCCCATATTTGCATGTGCGCCTTTCTTGGTGTTGCTCATCACTCCAAAGCCTGGCTCTTCTGGTACCTAGGGCATCGGAAAGTTACGTGTGGTGAGAGCATCAATCTAATTCATTGCATCGCATGCAAGTTCAAACTCTTGCACGATTCGGCCAGCCTATGAGGACATACCAAGTGCACATGAAAAAGACAACAGTGCAACAAACATTTGTCGATTGGGGAAACGGTAACGGTTATGAAGACTTGATTAGGGTGTGTTTGAAAGAAGCAGCATGGTGGGTAATCTGATAGAGACTATACAAATCGAATTCACAAAGCATGATACGTACGAAACATGCAAAGTGAAAGAAAAAAACGTTATTAACATCAGTGAAGGTGAGCTCAAGACAGTGATAAGTGGTGAAAGATAGGAGAGTGGTTTTTCAATCCTGTACATGTAGGACATCCGTATGAAACACAAACAATTAGGGCCATCAAGACAAATGGTACTGGTGCCATGCAAATGCAATAGCTGACCAGATCCTATTTGGACAAACCGGATATGACTGACAGGGCCTGGGAGGGAAAAATCATCACAATGACATGACATGCATGGCACCTGAGTCGACGACCCAAGTGACAGCTGAAACACGTTCAATAGGAGACAAGAGCCAATAAGAATTGGAACCAATAAAGAAGGACATGGACTGGATCAGGATAGGCACGTCCTGCCAAAGACTCAAGCCAAGAAGGCACATCAATGAATAGCACGTGATGAACGCCATGCTTAGCGTCCCTCCTACAGGTACCATCTTGAATTCCATCGCTAGAATAATCTGTAGTCCTTCTGGTTTAATAGATACAATCCATAGTTTTGTAATTGATGGATCCCGCACCAGTGTTGAAGGATGATCCACATGCACGGTTAAGCTCGGTCATGCGAATTGCCAGCTGCTTAAGGCAAAGGCAGGCGCAAACCCAACGTGGTTGAACCCTACACTGCTCATAAATACACCAAACAAGCCTTCTTCATAACCGACACACAATTGCCAAGAGTTCTGAACAGCTTGTCCAATCCTAGCGAAGTCATTAAGATGTGGAGACACCTGCCATTTTTTTCACCTCTGTAATTGTAGCACCAATGACATCCACTCCTTGCGCTATATTCTCCATAGTTTTCCTTCCCCTCGTTCTTCCCCTCCAGCTTACCCCCTCCCTTTGTTGCTTCTGTAATCAACTCTGATGATGAAAATGTCAAGGATGTTGAGGATTTTAAGGAGAGGCATATAAATACAAGATGGTATCAAAGGAGAGCGAGAATACAGCATTGTTGGGAAAACTGCAATGCAATCCATAGGGTGCATATAGCGGCGAGCAATTTAGACATCATACTCATGTATCATTTGAAAAGGGGTGTCTCCTATGTCGTACTCCTGAGATCAACAGGCTTAAATTATTAGAGTGCCACACGCATGATGGCAAATGGATCCAAGTACCGAGGTAGCATCCATAACCCAATAAAGAATGCATATGCACATTGCTCAATGTCATTATGTGTTGGCCACTTTCGTGTCACCCTGGCACAGAGAGGTTAACTCCTGGATTCACTCATTTGATTTTTCCTTTAAACCCTCTGATGTGTGGTCAAGACAAGCTGACAGGCTCCATGAGGACATGCCCGGTAAAATTTGCCACAAAGCCTTTGAAATTCCAAATGGAGTTGTTGGAAAATGTACAACCAAGAGCATGCACGGTCCTTGCCACAACCACAGACCATGCTGCATGCAGTAAAGCATGGTTGATTTCATAAAATGAGAGGAACCCATTCAATGAATTCCAGGTGTGGAACTCGATGTCCTATATCTCATACCTGACGTCATCTTCACTGAAAGGAAGGGAAGTCTCACAGCACTTGACATTACCACCTTCTGGCATGATAGGGTGTGACAAGACATGACAAGCCAGACAAGTTTGTATAGCCAGTTCAATGCTACTTGTCTAGAGGCGGTTGGAAAACTGGTGATACAAAAGCGGGTTTTGGGAGTGACTGCATCAGACTTTGTACAAACATGTATTGCGGCTACTATTTCAACTGCGATGTGATGATCAATAACTGATGCTAACGGACGTATTACTCCTATTACTTCTAATTCTTCTACTTTTCCCACTTCAACTGGAATTGGACACATACTGGTGCATTGGGTGGACTACCAGGAACCCTTTTTCCACGCACAAGTGATATAGGTAGGCTGCACAAACCACGTTAAGGATGTTATCAAGCATGCATTGCCTGTTAGTTAACATAAGTCATGTACATAAGCATTTCAAGAACATAGAGATTTGTGTATTGGGGATCTATAGAAAATGAGGTTGGAGTAGCCGGGATGTGTGCACCTTTCAAGGGGTGTTTTGCCATCCTCCAAGAGCCTCCGTGTAAATCGTGTTGGGACAATGAATTAAGAAGTAGAAGGGATGCTTGGAAAGATGTCATGGTCAGTAGTTGTCAAAACATCTACAGTAAAACTCAAGGAGACTCAAGAGATTTTGGCATAAGTATACAATTGGCTCTAGCGGCGGTCTATGTGATGGGGTCTTGAACATGGACTGTTCAAAGTCTGTAGTTTCACAGTACCACAAAAACAATAGCAACACCATTCTCCCATGGGAATTTAAAGGGGAAGTAATGTCTCAACATCATTGTAACTAGCAAAGATATTGTTGCCAGAGAGAATTTTGGTAACATTTAGCCACACACAACCAACACATATTCCTTTACCAAATGACTGTGTCTTCAGGCTTGAGGCTTTGAAGTAGCAGTTTTCCGGTATGTACATAGCCTTTTGTAAGGACGGAAGGATGGAAAACAGAGTGGGATGTCCAGCTATCGTACAGTCCAGTTAAGGAGGGGGAAATGGGAGCAAGAGAAAGACGGGAAGACAATAGCATCCACAATGCTGATGAATGCTGATGCCCATCTTGTCAATTACACATCTACTATCAAGGTTACTGTTCCCGGTGATGCATGGCCAATGTACTCACGATTACTTTTGCTTTGGCTCTAACGGCTTCATTGTTAGCTGCTACTTTTTCTTGCTAGTTGCTATTGCTTCCTATATTGTCATTGTTGTAGTCGCTTGTACTTTTCCTGATTCCTAGGGTATTCGACTACACTAGAGGCAAGTACCACCCATGCGGCATTTATTTCCACGAAATAGTCACTAAAGTGTTGCATAGCATTTGATCCAACATCAGTGCTGTGACCAAGCACATAGCTGCACTTGCTTTCTCTTGGGCTACAACTCCGCTTAATAACAGTGGAGGGATGCTTCTCGGGGCAGCAAGAACTCGTAGTCTTAGATGGATTGAGGGAGAGGAGTCCACGTGTGCTAGGCATGTTTGAGAGAGAGAAGTCAAATGTTAAAGGCTGGCAACATGTTTCGGCTCGGGTGAGCCTTCATCAGGCCAATGAACAACATGACAGAATCTCGCACGCTAAGAACACACACGTGGGACAACCTCAGGGGGGAGACCCGTCGCAACCAGCGAAAGCTGGGCGGCTCAGGGACCTGGCAGCGCGAAATTCGACGCTCCGAAGTACAACCGAGGCCACTAAATGCTCAGGGAGGGATTCGCGCACGCACCAGAAAACTAGAAAGTTTCCTAGGAAGTCGCCAGGCCAAAATAGCACGAGGTAGGAACACGGCAGGATTAAACAGGTTTAGACGTTTTGCAAAACGTCTAAA
>SZWC01006076.1:10347-31549 GCA_023375785.1 Penium margaritaceum | reverse complement strand
GGGGCCCAACAAGAGTCTGCACAGAAGCAAAGCCCTAAAACCCTGAATGAAATTCAGGGTAGGGTTTGATTGCGGTTTGTGCGTTAAAATAATAGGTTTGTGTGTGAAAAAATGTCAAAAACAAAAGACGGGCGTTTTCGCTCAATCGCGAGGGAACAATGACCCCTTTGCTAATTTTTCTGACATGCAACCCCCCCAGTTTGATTTAGGGTTTCATGTTTGGTGCGGGCTCCACCCATGCCGGACATACAAAACCCTAAATCGAACTGGGGGAACTAAGTGTAAAAAAGAAAATAAAGGGGTCATCGCTCCCTTGCGATTCTCGCGTGGCAGCGATGTCCCCATGCAGTTTTTTTTTCATGCTCGCCCGTCGACGCATGCCGCGAGCGAGCATGATTTCCGACTGGGCTTTTGAGTTGTTTTTTGCCGCTACCGGGAAAATGGGAATCACACTTTGCATTTTTATGGGTATCTGAGCTATTTGGCCCAAAACAAATGCACTCACCACGGTGGTTACCAGCTCTACGATGGCTTGAACCTGACACGGACAAAAATGCATTGGGCCTGACACGACGCGCAAATGGGTGAAGCAAATTGTTGCTCAGTAGTACGAGCGGATGTGCGGTGAACTCGGTATGACCATGGGTGGTGCACACATGCCCTTAGTGCTAGACGCATGGAGACCATAGTCTTGTGGATCATTTTGGGAATGGTAGCACACGCAGTACCAATACATGCACATAGTGAACATGCCAGCAGGCTACACTCCAAAAGCACAACCTGCCAATGTAGGCAACATCTGTCCACTTGAAGCAAGCTCAAAGAAATGTTTTCCGCATGGGGTGTTGACCGTAGCAAGTCTAGACAAAGGATGAAAATAGTCATGAACGCATGACTGCTGTGTTTGGATTTTCAAAGCCTGGATGTACGTGCGAGATGCTGAGCCCATGGTCATGAACGCATGGGCTCGTGCAAACTTTCCACGTGTGTTTGAGCCAAGTTCTCTACGCACTGCAATACCTTTTGCAGGCCAGTTGTTGTTATTCAATGATGTGCCCACTGCTAACGATGAGGTTGTGTGGGTGTGTGTGACCGTTGAAAATGAAATTTTACTTCAATTGTTCGCGTGTGTCCATTCTCGATGTTCGGTGAATTTCAACCGGACCTGTCATTGTTTTGCGACTGCATGTGTGCAAATCGAGAATCTTAAAACAGAACTCGAACGAAACAACATATGGGCACACGAGTCTTTCTTTTGACAAATGAATTATAACTTTTGGTTATTGTAATAAATTTGTTGAAAGAACAAACTCGTTGAAATATGATCAAGCCAAAAATACTTCATTCAAAGTTTAGTAATCAGTGAGGTGTATAATATACCACGAGCGGCAACAACAGTAACAAGAATGCCACAGAAGGTATGGTATCTACGCTTCTACGTTTCAAGCACCAAAAAGTACACTAGAAATCTCTTTAGGAGATCTTCTTCATTGTCCCAATTCCTGTAAGATTTTGCTCCACTCCGGGGAACTAGGTGGGATTTTGTTGGACGGGACAGGAAGCTCCCAACCCCAAACTTCCAATGTCCCTCTTGTCTTCAAGATTCCCTCCTCCTTCACTCAACCCAAAACTGGAGCAAAGCCCATTCCGATGATTATAAACTCTCACGGCTTGAGCGTGCCCTACAAAGGAGGAAGGCAAGGCCTTGAATATGTCTGGCAGCTCATCCAACATCGTTATCTCAAGGCAGATGTTGGTGGGAGATGTGAGAGGCGTCAAGGAACGGAAAGAGGAGGCCAATGACGACAAGAAGACACGAAGAAGACAGGATTTAGGAAGAGACAGTGGACGAGTTGCCAAATCTTGTTTGGAATTGCTCTTCCTCGTCTCCTTCTTGTTTTGTGAGCGGCCATCACACCTCTTGCAATTTTAGTTAATTTGAAACTTCTAGTTTCCTAAGTTTTAGTAGCTAACTAGTGTTGCGAGTCACGAATTTGGAAGTTAGCTCAAACTCTATGTGTTTGTGCCAACCGTGGCAGCCTAGAAAATGGTTTTTTTACGACATGATTCTGCCAACCCTATTGGCCTAGAAAAGCTAGGATTGAATCGCATGGTTGTGCCATCCACGGTAGTGTAGAAAGATGAAACAGTTTTCTAGTGACCTCACCGACCATGAGAGAAAAATCAAGCACCTCAAGAGGCGACACCTATCCGAGGTTATGGGTTGACCCTCACACTGGTCTTTACATGCTAGTTGCACGGACGACATAATGGAAAGTACCGGACCGTCTAAGACTAGCAAGGACAAGGTGGAGACGGCCTCACCGTAAGCACGATTGCCAAACTGAAGGCAACCCGTGCTCAACTTGACAAAACCAAGAAGCATGCGAAATCCAAAATGCGTGACAAGTACGTTGCCGTGTATGTGGGTGACTCCTACGTGACAGAGGATGCGCTTAAGGAGAAACACCGAGCATGGACTTAGACAAAGAGCACGACTTCAACAATGGTGAAGGTGATGAGGATTGCACTCATTGCCATCTTTGTTTGGCAAACTCAAGCCGGTCTCTCAAGAGAGACAAGACCCTCACCAGATTGCCTCTAGTTGGCGACAGTAACAAGGTTGCCAAAAGCAGCGAAGGTGCCAAAAACAACCATACAATAACTTCTCGCAAGTACAAGATGGACAACGTCATCGCGGAAGCAAGTCATGACGACCACCTGAGGCCTGATGAGTTGGCTGCCGAGGCCACAGGCCGACTCTATACCACCACCAGTGGTGGAGGTGCGATACCACATGGAGGAGCAGGGACGGATCCCTGTCCTACGATGTAGCTGCTTTGGGGCAGACCCACACTGGCAGCCCATGGCGTGGGAGGAATTATACGCTATCATATGCCAGAAGTTCACCCAACGTGAGGAGGTGCGGCATGCCTTCAACACGATCAAGGAGTTTAAATATCAGGATAGCTTACTTGAGAACTACATGAGCAAGTTCACCACGCTCGTGGAGAAAGCTTCACAAAGGACGATGGGACCCATACCTTCAAGTACCAAGACTGATTTGTGTTGGATAGATTGCGTGATGGTCTTGCTACCAAGAAGCTAAAGGACAAAACAACCACAAAGGCATTTGGCCATGCTTGGACAAGCTGGAGGATGTTGTATAACTACATGAGTGAATTGTATTCGAGGAACCCAAAGTATTACTTTGAGGCAGAGTCAAATGTGCGCACACAACAAGGCTGCAGCATGCGCATGGAAGTTGAAGGGGCTGGTGGATCAGCCAGATAGCAGGGGGGGTCAAGGGCAAGCAGCCCACAAACCATAACCGTAGCTACAACAATGATGAGCTGTAGGCAGCGCATGAGCGTTGCAACACAGCATTCTACGATGGACTTTGCCGCAACTACATGTAGCCTAATCACTTTAAGGCTCGGTACCATGAGGTTGCTAGAGATGGAAAAGAGGCCACGACGTTGGCCGAAGTTGTGGCACCTCATGGGGATGGTGTACCAGGATGCCACGGATAGGGGCATGGACAAGGTTGAAGTCGCAGTGATGGACCCGGCTATAGTAACAGTAAGTGCCGTGGTGTGGGTTTTCCCTGTCCTTGATTGACGTTAGTGGGGACCACCCAGGGGTAAAACTGGATCACAAGTGTGTACTTGTGTTTTAAGATCGGGGAGATAAATGATTTCAGTTCTTTATAATCTCAAGTTTCTCCATTGTTTTCTCCCCTATTGTTAAACCGCATTCTAAACTTGCTAAACGCCATTGCCCACCATACCTTGCATCTCTGGATGAGATATATGGCTGAACATGCTTAGTGTTTACAACGCCAATTCCTGTGCAATAGTTTTTTGGCGCAATGATTGAAGCAAACGCCCTCACAGTGTTGAGTTCCATCAAGTTCTCGGTACCTTTGGTCGACAATTCTGATATAGTCAAATTCAAAGATAGGCGGGTGCTAGACGAGTCCACACGTGCCCACAACTTACGGACTCAAATACCCTCACAGCCTTGGATTCCATCAAGATGTAGTGCCCTCCGTACAGATTTTGTGTATACCATAACGCTGCTTGCCATCGTCGAGCCTGTTCACTCAAAATAGTTGAGGTAACATGACAATGCAGACACCTAGCTAGTGCTCACGTGAACACACTTGCTCACACTAGAGGGGACAACTCCTTTGTTATCCTTGACTTTAATTGATAGGTGGACCTAAAGTACAAGCCATTGGATGGCGTAGTTGTTGTCGGTGACAACCATAAAATACCCGTCATTGGTATGTATGGAGCAAAAAGTTGTATTCAAGGATATACACAGAGTGTGAAGTTAAAGATACTCAACTAGTTGACCCGTTTGACGTAGTGTTAGGCAATCCTTGGCTCGGACCTGTTTTGAATTAAACAACTTAATCCTTCAAAGGGAATTCATCACTTTTTATTGATACTAAGTATATAATCTTCACTCATCTAACTATAAGTCCATGCCAGCTTGTCTGTGATGCAAGAAAAAAGACATATTCAACGAGGTTCTTGATGCTTCTTGACTTACCTATAGAAAGCGGAGGACAACGTGAAGCAAGACACGTCACAATGGATCAATTCTCCATTGGCAAAGCTCTTGGATACATTCCAGGACCCACTGACTCGGCCTCCATCAGGTTGGCACATGGGCCANGGATGCCACGGATAGGGGCATGGACAAGGTTGAAGTCGCAGTGATGGACCCGGCTATAGTAACAGTAAGTGCCGTGGTGTGGGTTTTCCCTGTCCTTGATTGACGTTAGTGGGGACCACCCAGGGGTAAAACTGGATCACAAGTGTGTACTTGTGTTTTAAGATCGGGGAGATAAATGATTTCAGTTCTTTATAATCTCAAGTTTCTCCATTGTTTTCTCTCCTATTGTTAAACCTCATTCTAAACTTGCTAAACGCCATTTCCCACCATACCTTGCATCTCTGGATGAGATATATGGCTGAACATGCTTAGTGTTTACAACGCCAATTCCTGTGCAATAGTTTTTTGGCGCAATGATTGAAGCAAACGCCCTCACAGTGTTGAGTTCCATCAAGTTCTCGGTACCTTTGGTCGACAATTCTGATATAGTCAAATTCAAAGATAGGCGGGTGCTAGACGAGTCCACACATGCCCACAACTTACGGACTCAAATACCCTCACAGCCTTGGATTCCATCAAGATGTAGTGCCCTCCGTACATATTTTGTGTATACCACAACGCTGCTTGCCATCGTCGAGCCTGTTCACTCAAAATAGTTGAGGTAACATGACAATGCAGACACCTAGCTAGTGCTCACGTGAACACACTTGCTCACACTAGAGGGGACAACTCCTTTGTTATCCTTGACTTTAATTGATAGGTGGACCTAAAGTACAAGCCATTGGATGGCGTAGTTGTTGTCGGTGACAACCATAAATTACCCGTCATTGGTATGTATGGAGCAAAAAGTTGTATTCAAGGATATACACAGAGTGTGAAGTTAAAGATACTCAACTAGTTGACCCGTTTGACGTAGTGTTAGGCAATCCTTGGCTCTGACATGTTTTGAATTAAACAACTTAATCCTTCAAAGGGAATTCATCACTTTTTATTGATACCAAGTATATAATCTTCACTCATCTAACTATAAGTCCATGCCAGCTTGTCTGTGATGCAAGACAAAAGACATGTTCAACGAGGTTCTTGATGCTTCTTGACTTACCTATAGAAAGCGGAGGACAACGTGAAGCAAGACACGTCACAATGGATCAATTCTCCATTGGCAAAGCTCTTGGATACATTCCAGGACCCACTGACTCGGCCTCCATCAGGTTGGCACATGGGCCACATGATTCCACTGTAAGGGGAGCCAACTCCTTCGTCCAGACCCATGTGTCACCTTGGTCCAGCAGAAAGGTGANTGATTTTTTGTTGTGAACAAAAAGGATGGTGGTTTACGCGTGTTTGTGGACTATCGGATGTTGAACACGCTCACGATAAGAATTTGACTCTCTTTCAAGTGGATTGACGACCTGTTAAATCAACTCCACGTGGAAAAAGTCTTTTATTGTTTGGATGGTACCCTCAAGGGTACCATCACATCCGTACCACGCAAGATGATGTGCCCCAAACAACGTTTCAGATGTACATGGGACACTATGGATTCTGATTTTTGTGCTTTGGTAACCTTTCAAGGAGTAATGAACCAAACGTTTGCCAAGCAACTCGGTCGGGTTGTCTTGTTTCACCTAGATGTTATCTTTATTTTCTCCAAATCAATAGAAGAGCATGTAGATCATGTGTGTTAAGTCCTTCAAATCCTTTGCAAACATAAGTTCTATGCGAAGTGCAAATATGTACAAGATAAATTCAAATAACTTGGACACATAGGTGGAAAAGACGGTATCCGTGTCGACCCATGAAAGTTCCAAGTGTTTGGATGTTTTCACGTCTTTGAAAACTACTTTTGATTGTTTATGCAAGGATATTTGACAATAGTTGTGTCGCTAACCACGCTCATGTAAGAATATGTGCATTGGGAATGGAAATCTGATTACGAGAATGCTTTTCTCAAATTCCAAGAGCTTCTATCCACGGTGTCTGTCTTAGCTCCTCTGGATCCACCACAGCCGCGGGAGGTGCGATACGATACTTCATTAGTAAAACATGGAGCAGCCCTCACACGGAATGGTCATCCAGATACGAATGAGAGTTGGAAGTTCATCCCGGTGGAGACGCAGTACACGATTAGGTATCAAGAGCTCTTCGGGATGGTACACACTTTTAAGATGTGGCATTGCTATCTCGAGGGTGCTCAGAGGGGTGTGACGGTCATGACCCATAACCTATTGGTGTTTTTCTATATACAAATGAACTCTTCAAGATGGTAGGTGCATTAATGAAAGTACTTGAGCCGATTCTGGTTAACATAGGAATACTGGCCTGGACGTATCAACGTGGCCAATCCACTAAGTTGCTAGCCAATGGAAACTAGACAAACCACCAAGGTCAGTGGATGTTTTATGGCCATTGCAACGTTTACAACGCAAGTACCAGATCTCCCTGCACTCCTGCTCCAACCACCCCAAAAGATTATTCACTACAACAGCTTTTTAAACACGATCCGGATGGGATACCATGTGGATTCGTGATTCCAAGACTCTTCAAATCTGGACAAGTATGGGTTAGTGGAGGCCGCAAGAATCTTCCGGCGGTTGCAGGTCATGTGGGACAGCGGAAGACCAGACAGGCACTCTCAGACCACCGTTGGTGGCCTAGATGGAATGTTGATGTAAGTAAGCATTGCATGAAATGCAATCCGTGTCTTGGGAGCAAGGCTGGTAACAAAAAGCTTAACGGGCTCCTCCAACACCTTCCCATCCATGGAAACTCCATGGGAATGCGTCAGCATGGACTTCATTACTGGTCTTTCGGACACGGCCTGTGACCACGATGTAATACTAGTGGTTGTTGATCTTCTAATGAAGATGATGCACGTCATTCCTACAATCACTGATGTGAACGTAGTGGAGACTGCTCGTCCCTTCTTTGAGTGTGTGGTGAAGTACCACGCCCTGCCCTTGCCCATCACCTTTGATCGTGATCAAACATTTGCTTCAAACATATGGCAAAAGGGACACGAGTACGACAACAACGAGTCACAGTTCTTAGCAATATTGCACCCTCAAACTGGCGGACAAGTAGAGTACATGGATCGCGTTATGGAGCGGATGCATCATATGTACTTGGATCATGGCATGAATGATTGGGACATATTCATAGCATCGGCATGGTTTGTAGTGAACAACTCAGTGAACGAATCCATTCAGTTCACATCGTTTATGTTAAACAGTCGTCGGCATCCAATAGTGCCCTCTCCATTGGTGAAGAGTAAGAGTATAGAAGGATTGGTTCCTTTGTTAAAGCCTTTGCTGAGCGTAAAGACTACTTGTTATCGGAGGTAAAGGGTCATCCTTGAGTAGCCCGGCAATAAAAAGAGCCTCATGGTAATAAAATTTGCTGCAAGGTCTCGTTTGACATCGGTGAAAAACTAATGCTTAGCACTAAGAGCCTTTTGCTGAATTCTTGAGGGGCACAAAAAACTTTTGCAGAAGTGGATTGGGTTCTTTTTCATCGTGGCACATGCCAGGCTAGTGGCATACCGATTGTTGCTTCTATAGGGTATGAAGAGACATGACATTCTTCATGTGAGCCACCTGGCTCCATGTACGGAAAAAGGAACCATTCAGATTCTTTCAGCAGTTCTTACTGCCGACGGCGAATACAAGATCCTTCGCCTGCTCCAGCATCAAGAGCTTCCACTCTGGTCAAGTGCTGTTAGGGATTACCTTGTTCACTAGGCCGGTCATGGACCTGAATAAAACTCACGGGAGCCCAAATCTCGCTTACCCATAGGAGTGGTCAACGAGTACTTGAGCAAGCCAACAGCTTGCACAGGTCGACACATGGTAGGGGACACCACCCTAACACAAGAAAAGCTAGCAATGTTCTCGTAGGGTGGCATTAATCGATAGAAGCCGTAGGATTTTGTGGACTCCCAACATGGTTGTCCCGCGGATGCCCCAACCTAAAGGGGTGGAGGGCTCTAGCCGTGCTAACCAACGAGGTACACTTTCGGTCCAAGTACTGTGCACGTGTTCATGTTTAGTTGGTGATTTAATTCGTTTATTTTTCACAATGTTGATGACGCACAATCTAGCACTCCTACTTGTTGGTCATGGACCGAGACGGTTCATAAGAAATGGGAACAAAGGTAGCGTGAGGACCAATGTAGCCCTTCCTCCTTGTAGTTATGAGAGGTGGTTGGACATCACCCCTCACCACTACAAGGGCTGGTCGGCGGCAACCCATCATTGGCCGTGGCCATACTCGCTCCTCGCCGGCTGGACGGCCGGCAGCTGGTCAGGTGACCTACCGGCCATCATCTAGCCATCCGCTAGCCGCTGATTGAGTTGCTTGCTCAATGAAGAGCCTTTTGGCCGCCAGTCGAGGGACCAGCTCAATTAGCTACCACAAGGGCCCAGGATTTTGGCCTCGAACCCTCGTCTTTGTCCTCTCCTTCATGCCTCATTCAAGCTAGTATGGCAAGAGATAGAGGCCGAGAAATTACAGCATGATGGAAACATAAATCGCCAACACGAAAACATTGAACGTGCCTTGCACACGGAAAATCTGCATCGTTGCATAAAATAGAGGAAGTTTGTTTGGTGTGAAATTTTGAGTTTTGTTTACCGAAAACTACTACAAAGTCACAACATTGAAGGCATATCCCCCTCATTTGGAACCACAAACACGAGGGCCCGGTAGAAATGGAAATTGGCCTCCAGAGACTAGGAAAATTTGAGTCTCCTTGTACAAGTCATTGATGAGAATTGCCCCCATAAGTGGCGGGGATGAGGAAGCTGCTCTAGCGAGCTTTGGATGCTATTCTCCGAGCTGTGAAGATGATACAATGTAGGAGATGGAGGGATGGCACGTTACATCCTACCTCTGATGTAGAAATTGGTGAAGCAGTTACGACCACCTCTTATGCTAATTCAAACAAGTTAAAAAATAGTTGTTCAAAATCTGATACCAATTGATGATGCTCCCCCCCTCTCATACACGCTCTTTTCTCGTTAAGAAAGAGATAACGAGGGATATAAGTTGAGGTAATAATGGAAAGAGGTGGTGGTCATGAAGATATGACAAGCTAAAAAGACATATGATTGCTATTTTCCAAAAATCACAACAGTAATATCAGTGGAGAGTTGAGCTCAACTCGCCTCACATATATGATGGGGCTAACCTTGTTGTCTTGGAGATTGGCAAGTTACTCTCATGTGAGTGTTTGTGCCATCCCGCCAGAGTTTTCTACTTTACGAGTCGCCTCATAGCTTATCTTTCAAGTTGTCACGTGTATTATGCAAGGCTTGCAGTCAAACTGTTGAACAACGTATTTGAATTGTAGGAAGCTCCAAAGAGGTTACGCACGGTGATCAGCCACATGACACAATTTGTTGAAATCAAGGTTGGTAAGAAGTGTGAGCAGACCCAACCATCGAAATCAAAGTGATATTTCTCCACAAGTTCAATCAATTTCAATCGCCAAAATGATTCATACCAAAACTTTCATGTTCAAATCAAGGATCACGTAGTTCCAAGAGGTCTAACCATTCAATGTTAAAGCTGGAGGGGGGGTATGTCAGATTTGTCCGCACGTAACACCAATGTATTTAACTGTTTTGATTCTCATGGCTTTCATTTAATGTATAGCAGTTGTTTTTTTCTCTTGTACTGTGAACCCTTTCCTCTCGTGAATAGTCTCCAATGAGCGTAATGAGTGTCATTTCTTTTTAGTAGGAACCATCCTTACACTCACGGTCACCATGTAGATGAGTTTCATCCCGTGGATTTACCACCCATTTGGTTTACATACACAAAACATCCATTTACAATGGAAGCTACTTCTTTAGAGTGGCTTCGAATGATGCCATCAACGTCTTTTCCTGATCTGGTTACTTCCTGGATACCATGGATGTGGGTGTGATGGTCGATGGCTACAGTGTTGGCACTGGCTACATGTTGGATGCCATGGGTATGGATGCGATGGTCAGTGGCTAGCTACCGCATGTTATTCACAATAGCAAATATTACCAGTAATTTCATCCAAATAAGATTTCTACTCCACTATTTAAGTTGCTACCATGAAACTCACGGGAAACTATTGTGCCTCGGGATAAATGAATTATGCTACAACAGCTTGCTACTGATTTATAGGATCTATTTGTGTGACCCATCAACTGATACTACCAATACGGTGATGTGTGGGAGTATCCACGCACCGGTTGAAGCTATACATTTCTTCAGTGAGATAATGAGCTATTGTCATGGCGTGGATGCAAATAATGTAGCTATGGCAACTTGCCATAGCTACAAAGAACCTAGTCACTTTCCAATCATATTGCTATAGCAGTACTTACAAATATTACTATGCTTGAAGTTGTGAGATTGACGTAGATGTTGGTTGTGATTTAAAGATGCATAGGCACGTGTAGTTGAAGCCAGGATCACCTATTTCATACCATCGATTGCTTGCCACACTAAGAGGACAATTATGGGGACAGAGGCAACAGCTATGTGCATTGCCCATGCCATGGGATTGTGGAACAAATATCACCTCTTGAGGTATGGTTGATCACCCTAGATTCATACACTCGACAGTTGGTGTATCAAGTGTATTCATTTATGCAAACATTTTGTAGAGAACAGCAACACTAATTCGTGTAACTTGGGCCCAGATATGCATGCATTGTAGAAGGTTTTAGTTATCATGGATTGTATGTACTGCGTACTAGTTTTCTTTGTAAGTCCATGTTCACATCCAAATTCACTCGTCAATTCACAGTTTCGGGGGTGGGGTGATTGGCCATACATGCAAGAGAGTGAGGAACTCCAGGAAATCATCACCATCGTTGGACACGTAGTGGACTTACCTGGTATTGTGTGGCCAATAGTTACAACTTGGATACAAGCTTATCTAGGAAACATCAATATATGGGTGCTTCCATGAAGATTCAGATGGCATCCGGCTAATGCATGACTGGTAACATAAAATTCAAACCATGGACCAACATAGAAAACAACTCTACCTCATAGTCTGGGGGTGTATACTCCGCTAGCATTTGTTACGCCAAGAGGAACATGGGTGGTTTATAGGTAGAAGGTACGTAGTAGAAGACGATCCGATGAATTGGGGCCATTTTGATGTTTTCTAGGTGGCATCAAGTGTAGTTTTTTAATGGAGTATAGATCATTGAGTTCATGTGTGCGATAGCAAAACCAATAATATGAAAAAATTGGGGTCTTATACATTTGAGTTGATCAATGCGTGTGACATCACATCCCAAGAGGTTGTTTCATGGAACTCCACAAAGAAGTTGGGGACGTTTCGAGAATATGAAGACACGTCTTATCAAAAGCTCAGTTCCATAAAAATGTCAGCCAATTAGTGCCAAAACATGGGTATGCCTAATGATACTTTGTTAACACCTCTAGAAAGTAGTAAAGTTTACCATAGCCTTCCATAATTGAACATGGATTGGGTTATGTGCCCAAAATTTACTCTGCCAAATGATGTACAGATTTGGAGGTCAGCACACGGTGGCCCATACATGCGAGGACATAAATGTCCACACGATGAGGAAATGGACTCGTGTACATTAGGGAAATAGAGATTCCCCTCTACTTAGATATGGCATTCTATCCCATGATAAGATGTAAGACGATATTGGCCAGAGTAGCCACAATATGATGAACCACATCCCATAGGTTGTCGTAAATTTCACAGGTGTTATGCAAATTTTCATATCCTCCCACCACAACAAGATACTCCATCACTTTTCCATCTAGTTTGTATCCCAAACTATCACTTATGGTGTACTCAGCGTCCTCTTTTGCTTCTGCATGTAACCAATCACCTTACCCTTGACACATTGTACGAGGAAGTATATTGGAAAGTGAACAAAAGACTGCACATAGTCTACTTGAATGTCTGAATTAAAAAAGTGTAATACTCTCATGTTTGATGAAGAATGTAACCGTGGAATCTAGCCACATGTAGTCATGTTCATGATCATTGCAAAAAAAATGGATAGAGGAATAAACTTTTATACACAGTGGTCATGGAGTGTGTGGATTTGGATTGGTCAACTACACCTCTCTGCTTCCATAGGAGGTGGCGGGAGCACATCCTCATAGAAAAAGAATCTCAACATGACCCGACAGAGTTTGAGTGTGCAGGTGTAGAATCCTGGATTGACAGCCATGCTATCTAATAGTTAGAGTTTACAATGAGAAGTTCTCCATGTTTTTCAATTGGAGATTGGCATAGCCAATAAGGTTTGAGATTTACACAATCTTTTCATTGCGAGCAGATGTTTGTAGAGATAAATGTGTCGTAATCACTTACACGGAATGCAGTGCCTATGTATTGTCTATTAACTAATGGCTTCACGGTAGCTCAAGTATTTGTAAGTCTCATCCTCGGTGCGATGGGGATCTTCCCTTTGGATTTTGGCTACTGGTATGTTGCTTGGACTGTGCAATCTCACTTGCATTGAGGTTAGGCTACATTGAAGCACTTGGAAAATAACCCTTCCCAGTATGGCGGAGGTCACAAAGTTGTATGCAAGCACAAGATTTGGTAGCTTGAATGCATGGTCAGTTCTTTGTGGCTCACATGTAGTTTGGAGCACTTCATTTGATCAGTTATGGAGGGTCATCGATAGCTATGTCTGATTTTCATGGCAAGTCATTGGCCCCCGCCATAATCTGTCCATGAACCTTCTACCCCTATTGCTTTGAACTTAGGGGTAAAATGTGTTTCCTCCCTTACCAACAACCGTGTTTATTTCCCACGTGAAGTGCAACATGTTTTCGAACCAAACATTCACCACTAGTATTACGTCAAACACATCAGATAACACGGGAAACCCCATCACAAAGTCCATGGAGATGTCTAACCATGGTTTCATGAACATCTCTAGCAGTTCAAGTAATCATGTGGGTTTAGCTCATTGCGACCTATGGCATTGGTACACATCGCACATCGTGAGGTGTATTCTCTATGTCAACCTGTATATTGTCACAATAGCAGTATCTGTGGGTTCATTGAGTGTCTTATCATTGCCAAAGTGTCCACTTGGACTTGTGTTATGGCATTATTCAAATAGCATGCGGTATAACTCCTTCCTTAGGGGTACAATGGTCTGGCAAGTGAATTGTTGCAGCTAGTGTGGGTTGTCAAACCACGTTTAGTTCTTTCAAACCAGCTAGACTCCTCGTTTCCACTTGCAAATAGCCTCGTGCGGTAAGGGTCTTGCCTGGCGTGCAACATTGACTTAGTCATGAAAATTAGCCACTAACTTGGGTTATCTGCCATATTCCTTTTCCACACTAATATCATACTCCATAATCAACGTTGGACTTGAAGGATTCCATCCATCAACTTTGCTCACAACTAAATTTTGGCCAAGTCTTGAGATAACCCAGTGTGTTTTAGTGAATGGAACCGATACATCATTAAAATTTGAGATAGCACCGCCATTGTAGCATGGCAGTGCCACACTGACCGGTTGAAGGAGCCACGTGGCTCGAGCAGGATCACCTGGGACTGCGGGCGATGAGAGAGGATGTGTCGAGGGTCGGAGACCCTCAAGCATTGTGGTTTTTAACTAGTCTGCCAAGGATTCCGTCCAATCTGCTACAGCCATGTATTTGGCGTGTGCATGACCACCAACATTTCCTTCTTGTAAACTGCATTGGTTAGTCTAATCTTGTGTAATCTTCTTTACGTGTCCAATACCGGTTGTTCTCCAACATAATTGTCTTGGGGCATGACAACTTTGATTGTCCACTCAACCGTGTTGGTGGCCACGACTCAGCTAACCATTGGATCTGTAAATGGCAACAAGCTCTTGAAGTTTCTCAGGTAATTGAATGCTTCTTATGTTCTACCTTCCCGACCCCAACCAATGGGTTTATGAGTGAGACCAGAGAGAGATGACAACACCTGAGTGTAGTCCTTAACGGATGTACAGAATTAGTTGTACAACACTTCAATACTTGGAGATACCAAATTTCAGTGGGCATTAGCGAATAGGTGACTACCTCCATCCTCTTTGGGTCCACCATGATCTGCCCGTGACTGGTGGTGTGGCCCAAATTCTCGATTGAGTTATGAGGAAAGTCAGACTTCAAGGAACAAATAATTCATTGATTTTATCTTTTCAAGTTCACTATCCTTGTCTATATGTCCACTGTGCTCCTCCGATGTGTGACGATATAGCAAGATGCCATTGAGATATACGATACATTTGTTGTCAAAGAACAGCATGATGTTTTTTTTATTGGCTTTCTAGAATGTTACTGCAATGTCTGCGAGTCCGAACCATGAACTTGAATTTCCAATAACTGTTGCAAAAGGTTGCCTTCTTTGTATCCGTGTTGGTTACGTGGATATGAGATTAGAAGCTCATGAGTCACTCCCAATGAAAGGACCCTCTTCCTGGAGTTGGTCAAAAACTCCGTCTGTTCACATGAAGGGGTGGCAATTCATGATGGTTATGTCGTTAAACCTCGTCCACACACGTTTGCATCTAACCAGTTTTCTTTTTCACCAGAATTACATGTGATGCATATGGTGACATTAATGGACTATTGAGTTCAGTAGTGAGCATACTGTTGAGCTGCTGTTGAGCCTAGGTAAACTTGTGGTTGTTCAAATGTGATGATCTCTTGCCTTTGATCTCTTGTCTAGCTTCAAGCCTGTTTGACAATTGGCGTTGCATCGTGGAGGTACCTCTGAAGGTTGTTATTCACAAAATATTCGTTCAAACTCCTTGAATGCCGGTACAAGCTCCTCCAAAATCATTGTGAACGTTAAACTTGCCATTGCCAATGAGGTTCTTTTGTCCCTATTGTCGATGCATTTTTCACTGTTGCCCATGGTTCCACGTAGTTCATCCATACTTAGACTCCCCGTTACAGGTATTGCTTAGACAGACATGTTAACATTGATTGCACATGTTGGATTGTGATTGTTGTAAATTTTGTAACATTATCCTCTGTTGGAATTTTTCACGGCAACAGCAAAGTCTTGGTTGGCCTTGTTGTTGTGCCAGGATCTTTGGTGTGCCAAGCAATGCTTGTACAACTGCTGAGAAGTGAATGCGAAAGCTTTCACTACATCAAAAGAATACAAAGTACAGCAAAACCATGTTCAAACTCAACAACAATCTATGATGAGCTCGGCAACAGAAACTTGACAAATGGTGGCCCAAACTAGGCACAACGTCTTGCTAGGCGTGCAGCCTTTCAACAAGAGTCTTGACATGTCGATGCCTTCTTGGTCGACTGGCCTTCAAGATGTCTGGAAACGTCCTCTCCATTCTCATATGACTCTGCTAGACTCAGTGGGAACGTCCATGAAACTGCAGAAGCACCAGGATCTGAGTCACGAACGAAGACCAAGTGGCTCACACACGTGCAAAATAGTAGATGCTAATACAATGGATTTAGAGAGGTTATGAACAATTACTAGGGCCACAATAAATGCTCCTCATTATGATGATACTTTGGCTGGTAGCGGTCCTTGCAATCCATGCTACTCCACTGAAGGTGGCGGACCCTGTGGTCTCAAACATTGATGTAGTAATGTGTTCTCCAACACTGGAAGAGTCGACGATGATGTAGTAAATCCTCCACGAGGATGCCTGTGAGCTAAGAAACCTCACCGATGCACGTACAGTGGCTCAAGCAAACCTCACAGGCTTTCTTATTTCTAAGACCGTACGAGGCAGTTGCCAAGTTGGCAAACCTTGTACATCACTCCAATGAGTTGGCCGAGGTAGTCCCACCTTTCCTGGATGCACCAAACCATTTGTACATAGCCAGGGCTTGAACACAGCCTTGAGGACTAAAAACTTGGAACAATATGGTCGTGTACAGTGGGAACGCCCCACAGGAATATTCCAAGTGAATCGCGGTAAAATCCGTAGCTTCACGTAGACTCCTCCAAAAGTGAATCCAACTACACCGTGCTAAAGCCAAAATCCAATGCAGTTATTACCTCGCTCTAACACTCCCCCTTGATAAGTGCATTGGTGAAGGTAAGAGGACCCAACTACACTTGACAAAACTCACGACTCGATGATTTCTTGAGTTATCACCAAGTTTCGGTAACGGCAACAAAAAGTTTCCCAACTTTGCAAGTCAAGAGACGTGCTCCCCCTAAATTTCCTGCCCTCAGGTGTGGAGGGGAAATTGATTCAGATCCAGAACTTACTCCTTGGCTCTCCTTCCCAAGAGAGGTTTTTGAAGGAAGCTAGGTTCAGCTTCCAAAAATTTCCATGGCTGCCTTGTGCATTTTGGTAACATCCGGCGACTGCACCTAAAGTTTCATGCTCTCAGTTGAAAATTCCAGGACCGTGTCTCCCACTGTTAGAGACAACAAATGAGCTGTCTTGAGCCATTTACAAAGGGTTGATGGCCACGAAAGGATTTTTTGAAGCTCCTGTCTTGCTCGTCCCTCGCCGGTGCAATAAAAAAGACGCCGGGTATTGTTTGTGGAACATTTGCGATGTTGGAGCAGGTGGAATCGTTCATCGCCTACCCCTTAGCATTATGCTGCATCTCCGAGAGCCTACCTACTTCTCCAAAGTACAAAGCTTGTTCGTTTTGAACGTGGATGCGCTTCTTACTCGCGAGAATTCACATCAAGAAACATTGAGCCAAGATGTTGGCTTTGTCGGCCGCGTATCCTTTGCCATTCAGCTTTTTGCCGGCGAGAGCTCGCCGGCCTGTAGCATCACAGATTTGGCGCTTGTGCCTTATAGTGCGAGCTGCTGCGTCAACTTGCGCTGAAGTGCAAACTTCACAATTTGTGGGTAGGATAAGCAAAGAGCCATTTGTGATCGTGAGCAAACTCTTATGGTAGCGACCGGCACTCGCCAACGCGAGCACTAATCTCGCGGCCGCCACTCCGCCCGAGCGAGCCATTTTGATCTCGAAACTCGGCCTCCTTCTCGGGTTTGCAGACAAAAAACGAACGTTCGCATGAGGTGTTCGGCATCCACGCAAAACGCGAGTAGTTGAAACATTTGTATAAAATATTTTGTTGCAAAAGTCGTTGCTCCCCATCGTTCGTAGAAATATCTACAGTTGCTGCCAAAGTCTGATGTGGAAGGTCTAGGAGAGTATCCTGTTTCTCAACTTCCTACTACTCCTCTTGCAGGTTTGAGTGATACTTCTCTGACACCAGTGCCATGCAAAGATTTGACAACGGTATGGAGAGGGAAGTGGCGATGTCAACGACCTTGTCATGGGCCGTCCTTTTCTTGTAGTCAAAGTACGAATTGTCTTTCCCACTACTGAGAAGATGTCCATGCTCAGATGAATCATTGTGAGTGTCGGTCTTATACTTTGAAGCCAAGAGAGTAATTTCAGGCACTCCTAATGTATCTCTTGTGCTCCCCCTCTCTGTTCCACATCCCAAAGTCACATTGTTGTGCACCTGAAAACATATTACGCCAATGGAAAGCTTACCATTGACCACAAGTGATTTTTTACATCCGTTGTCCTTCTTGGTACAACCCATAGGCACATTGCAAAAAAGTGAATTCGTTCCATCAGCTGCCACAACAATGTTACATGTATCTCAAGAAGTCGTACACTCCCTGTTGATTTGCAGTAGCAAAGGAAGAGCCGGAGACCTTTCGAGAGATTGGGCTCAGGTTAAGCCTTACCATGCCGTTGGAACAGACGTGTCCATCGGCAAAGGTTTCACCTCCACGGCTTGTAAGGGAGACACGTTCCCCATCGCTGACTATGTGCACTCCCCGCTTTAACAACTCTCCAAGTAATGGGAGATGGAAAGAAATCCCAAGGATAAACAACACGTCATCAAAGTGAACTTCAGCTCCCTTGTACCCTGGTAGTGTCGTCATCCCTTTACCTTTCACTGACACACGCCAGTTTTCTGCTACGGTAACGTAGATTTGTTTACTGTTTTGAAGATGCTGGAGGCAAGATCTGTCAAACATAACATGTAACGTGCACCGAGTTTCCAGCGTCTAGACAAGCAAACTCGCTCGGTACTCAGAACTTTCAAGACATGGAATACAGATCCTGAGAGGTCAAACAGCTTCTATTCCACTCCAACAGTCACATTCTGCTTCATCTCATCACCGTCTTCATCACTCTCATCCTCTTCACCATCTATACCCACTAACTGCTCCCCTTCACTCTCTTGCCTCCTTGTAGACTCTTTATCCCACAGTCGCTTCCTATAGTACAGCGTGGTATTTCTAGGCTTCTTATAGCACTGGCACTTCTAAACAGGCTTAGTTTTGATATGCTGGTCAGTGAAGTTACCCGATGGCGTACATAGCGATGTTTGATTCTGCGCAGGTCAAGGATTTTAGTTTAGGGTGAAGCTGTTTGAAGGGAGAGTGTTGTTGATGTTGCATGGGACATGAGGATCGTGTAAGATGTTGGGTATGTTGGATAGGAAAGAAGTCATATCTTTTCCCTTTTAAGCTTGCAATTATGCCCTTATGTCAACAGCATCTTGCACATGTACACCTCTGTCAATTCAACCTCCTCCTTGAACTTCAGCAAGGGTCTCACTTCCTCTCAAGCACCGGTTAATCCGTAAAGAAGGAAGATCACAAAGACCGGCTCCAAAATAGGAGTGTCAATCACCGCAAGCTGGTCGCAAATTGACTTAGCTTTATTGATGTAGTCCTCAATGCTTGTGAAGTTGCTGAGGCTGGTGTTGGGAAGTCTTGTAAGGAGGTGAGAATTGAGGGTATACCCTAGTGATCATTGATTTCAACGACACACCTCAGCCATAAAATTTTCCATGAGTTTTTTTGCACTTTGTAATGATATAGGGTATACTTTTGATTTCGTTGAAGAAGGGGGGGTGGTATGTTACCGTACTGCTCCTTGATTTCGACGAATGGATTTTTAAGAATTTAATGATCCTTGATTTCGTTCAATTTTTTTCGGGTTCAAATTAACTACGTGGATGCTTAACTTTGTTCGTAGCAGAAGGGGTGGTCCCTTAGTTTTGGCGATGGGTCTCGCTCATTTTCTTGGTGCTCCATGAATTCGGCAATGCCCGTCCGTTGAGCGATGAGCGCGCGTTTTGTTTGCGTGGTCAACGCCCAACGGGCGTGCGCCGTTGGCGAATGCGTGGCGCGCAACAACGCTTGCCTAGCCTAGATTCGGGGCAAGCTGCCGCTGCCACGCTCGTGTGGGGGGCGACGTAACGTTGCTCCGAACACTTAAGTGCATGGCGTGAGGCACGCTTGTGTCATCCGCTCTCTATGACACTGTTGTATTCGACATTGAACACCGACACCATGGACCGTTTTTTGACCAAGGTGTCCACCGAGGAACGCGCACGTCGTCTCCATACTGCTGCCCGTCAAAGCCCTCCTCCACGTCCCGCACTACCGAAACACCCAGTTGGTCGTCCGCGCAAGGTGATTCGCCTCACCTCTGACGAGTCTATGGATGCTGAACCGTCGGCCGGGTACAACGGCACCTACATCGACGGTCCTGCCGCGCTATCGCCACTCACGATAGCCGCTGGCGTGGCACTCGCGTTGTGCATTGCGTCGGGTGTGCAACTGCCTCTGCCGACTACAAGTGTCCGTGAAGCTCCACCGCATATCTTCACCTCCTACTCCCCTGGCGCAAGTTCGTCGAAGGCTCCTCTCCCTCCTTCCGTGCCCGTCAACATCTCGCGTCCAAGTGCTGGAGAAATGGCAGCTGTTGACGACACCCCCATCCCTCGCCGTCGACTGACGGCAGAGGAGAAGGAAAAGGCGCCCGCTGTGGAGGAGAGTCCCCCTCGTCCCCGCCGCTCCGAGAGGACCCGGCATGCTCTTTGGTCCGGTCGTGTCGTCATCGGGTCTCCCTCCGAGTCGACCCTCCCTGACACTGACTCATCGGATGATGACATGTCAGGGTCATCTTCCGAGTCCGATGGCCAGGCGAGTGATGATAGCACGGACACGGAGTGCCTCGCCCTCTGCACATCAACGGGTACAACGTCTACTTCAGCTGCATCCAGCGCAATTTCCGCAACGTCACGGAAGCGTGGAAAATATGCAGATTGGTTTGGGAGTGGACATTTTCAGATGATCTACCGTGCCTTCAAATCGCAGCCGTCCGCTTATGCGACTGTGCGGCATCTGAGACGTACGTTTAGGACACCAGATGGATATTGTGTCTTTGATAAACAATCTCCTAGTACTGTGTCTGGATGGTTCGTCGAAGGGACAAAGATTCTGAAGAAGCACTACAAAGGTGCCGTTATTGCGGCGATTTCATCTGCACCGTCGGCGTCTGTCAGTGAAAAAAAGCGGAAGCATGGATCCCAGGGCAAGCGGGCTTGGCTGTCCGAGCATCCTCAGATCGTCGATGCAATTTGATCGACGCTTGAGAATGCTCGGGTAGCCGGTCACGCGTTGAACTCGAAAGTGATCCGCCGTGAGATCTGCGGTGCTCTTGCACGTCATGCTCCCGACCAGCTTGAACTACTCGGCCGTCGTGCGTTTGCACGTTCGTGGGTGAGGAAGTTTGTGAAAAAACAAATGGGATGGTCGTGGAGGAGTGGAACAAC
>SZWC01006076.1:0-10089 GCA_023375785.1 Penium margaritaceum | reverse complement strand
CATCAAGCCCTTCCTCGTCATCAACGGCGACCACACCTCCATCCAGCTGCTTCCAATCGCCGGGCACACGTATGCATCGAAGGGCAGCCACGAGATCGGCATCGTGGGGCTGGAGGACAAGCGTGCGATCACCACGCTTGTTTCCTCTTCCATGACCGGTGAGTTGTTGCCGATGCAGCTGATTTTTGGCGGTAAGACAGCCAGGTCGTTTCCACGTGGAGAAAACGTCGAGCTCCTACTCCAAGAGGGACGGAACCTGACGTGTACTCCTACTCACTGGGCAAACGCGGACACCACAAAGGAATGGGTTTGCACGATCATCGTCCCGTACTACAAGCGGACCTGTGCGGCGCTCGGTGTCCGCGAGGGCGAGGAGAATCTTCTTCTCGTGCTCGACACCTGGCGTCCGCACTGCAGCGCGACTTTTCAGCTTTGGCTCAAGGACAACTTCCGCTTCATCCATACGACGTACATCCCTGCTGGATGCACCGGTAGGGCACAGCCGACAGATGTTGGCATCATCCATCCGCTGAAGAACAAGCTCGAGGAGTTTTTTGCATCATGGGGTGCGGAGCGTAGTCGTGAGGGTCAGATCATGCACATAGGCATGAAAGAGGTGAAGATTGAGGCATGTGGATGGTTTTTGAATGCTTGGGAGTACATCCGCGATGAGGAGCCCCCCTGGTGAAGAATGCATGGGCCAAATCCGGGTTCACGAGGGTGTTTGATCCATCATTCCAGCGTGCCGCAGCACTATATGCTGGTGAACTCTTGTTCCACGATGAGGAGGTGGAGGAGGAAGATGAGGTGGCGTAGACTGTTGTGTTGTTGTCGTGTACTGCAATAAATTCATTTTCTCCAACTCTGATTTCGCACGTTGAATGTTGCAATTTGAATGTTTGCACGTTTGTAATCCGCTACCGTGATAACATGTACGAAACTCGCCGAATGCATTTTACGGAGAAACGGACGTACTACTGTGGAAGAAAAACACACGAGGATAGACAGGATGTCAAGTAGAACCCAAAAAACCATTTTGTATGCATGATCCCTTGAATTCGATTATTCCACTTCAAAATTAATTTGGTGCACCATTGATTTTGTTTATACAAAATTCTTCGACACATTTTGACGGAAAAAAAAAACATTAATACTGAAATCAAGGATCAGTAGGGTAACTTTGACTACTGGGTTATGGCAGTTATTCTGGTTTGATGACAGTTACGTGGTTTGTGCCTTTGAACGACAAATTGGAATGGTTGACCGTTCATCGTTCGTGGTAGTTTGTCACATCGGGCCGCATGGAACACTTTCCGTTCGCCAAACGAGCCAATCAGCAGCTTACAAGCACCGCTGACTAGCGGCGCGGCCTTGTGCCTGTTGATGGCTTGTGTGGTACACTTTATCCGAAAACGTCCGTTGAAGAGATTCACAAACGTACAAGAAAACAACTACATGAACGAGATACAAGTGTGGATAAACCCAAGCTCGTAAAAATACAAAGAATTACCGTGGTGCATTGAATTCAATGAATGGCGTCAGTAGTTAATTAGGTTGTGCGTTTGAATTCGATGAAAGTTTGTTTTTTACGAATTTAGATTAGTAAAAATTATATTAATATCGAAATGGAGTAATGGGGTAGTCCCCAAACATGTAGGTCCTTAGCAAGTAGGACCATACATGATGAGCAGGTTTAGTTGATCCCTCAAACATCCTGATTTCCTGTTGGATACGAGGTGTAAGTTGGTTATCCAACACCATGTAAGTAGCCTTGGTAAAGCAGTTAAGCTCTACTGCCACATGTGGTGACGAACTCAATGGTGGCAGCGAGTGGTGCCCATTGTGGGAATCCTAGAGACTATAATTTGTACAACTTGCTTGAACTTTTGCACTTGATGAGGGAAGTTCTCGCCGTCGAACTTGTCAAATTTGATTTTGTCCACCTCCAAGGTAGTTGTTGCTGTAGGCAATGTGATATTGAGACGTTGGAAGGGTTTCTCTGCCCTGTCCTCCGTTGGACAAGCGTAGGGAACTACAACACATGTATTATGGATATGGATGAACTTGAGACATTTGCACAACCATTCTAGGCCGGGCCGCATATGCTTGCAACAAAGGTGCTAGTTGAACGTCTTGGTAGAAAGCTAGTTTCACAAATGGTGGGGGACTTGCATCAGGCACATGGGCAGATGATGCTTATGACTGTTGTTGCCACTACATTGGCTGTTGTTGTTGTTATTGAAGTTGCCGTTGTTGCTGCACCATCTGTTGATTAACCTGCTACTTCTATTGAAACAGAGCTAACTGTCTTTTCATCCATGTATTTTGTGCTTGTGTACTTGCACATGATTGTAGGAACTGCTGCAGTTGTGTCGCTTGACTAGCACGTGTGAGCTGCTCTTGCTTTCGAAGGAGCTCTTGAGCTCAAAGGTGCTGCCTCAATGCCTCCGATTCTTGCTCCACAACTTGTCATGCCAAGCGTTGAGACTCTACAACTTGGAGTTGTGCATGGCCTGTAACATGGTGTCCTTGCTCTTGACACATGTGTAAGCCATGTAAGACATTGATTGTCAAGCAGAGGAGAACCCTCCCTTGGATGTTGAGGCTCCATGCCACGCATGGAGACTTCTCAGTCCTTGTGCCCTGTGCACAATCCGTGATCCTTGCACCTCTCCACTCTCTGATGCTCACCTCTGAATGTCAGAGACTCTCCCACCAACACTTGGATGTAGCTACTGTGCTTGCAAGTGGCACGGTCCTGATTCCTCTGATACCATGTAGGAATTTTGCAGAACCATAGCAAAGTCTTGGTTGGACTTGCTGTCGTGCCTGGACCTTTGGTGTGGCAAGCAATGGTTGTACAAATTCTGAGAAGTGAATGCAAAAGCTTTGATTTTACTACAAGAATACAAAGTATAACATTAATATCACAACCTAAAAAACAGCCTATGAACCACTCATCAACAAAAACCCGACTAAGCATGTCCCAAAACTAGGTGCAATGTCTTGCTAGGCGTCTAGCCTCTCAAGAAGAGTTTTGGCGTGTCGATCGCCTTCAAGGTCGCCTTGCCTTCAGGACATCAGCAAACCTCATCTCCATAGTATCAAATCTTTGTTAGAGTCGGTGGGTCGGTAGAGGGAACCCCCAGCAGCACCGGGGTCTAAGTCTGGTGCAGAGACTCCACCCTCTTTGAACTAGGGATGAAGCACCAACCTACATCTTCAAATGGCTGGCAATGGCGGAGAGGGAAAGCAACACGATGCTACAAGTCCCACGCTCTGACAATATTGGCGAGTACACCAACACAAGAGTCATGTCGTAGCTTGAGGACTAGGCATCGCACAATAGTTTTCTACACCATATACCACATAGCAAAATCGTGTCGTAGAAAGGACAAATGGCACTATTCAGGAGACTTTAAAATCCATCCTAATAAGAGCGCAACTGGACAAATCCTAGTGACTGTATGCTTTCAAGCAAGCAGTTTGGGTGCGAAATCGTGTGCCACGCATGGCCTTACCATACATGACTCCTTTTTAAGCATGGCACAAATGCAAGCCGGACATCACCATGCTTCGGACATTCGGTTGTATGGCGCTTCTTCATGTCCTAAAGGAACGTCGTAGAAAGCCTACAGACAAAGCAGCTTGGGGCATGTTTGTGAGACAAAGCCCCAACATGAAAGGTTGGGAGTTCTACGACGTCGACACCCAATGAATCATCACCATTCGTGATGCTTTTTTCTTCAAGCATCTGACACATCAAGCATGGGAAGCCAAGAGCTTGACCGCAACAAACCTCCTTGAGTCATTCTATGACTCATTTGTGGAGTCAATTCAAGACAAAACAGCAGACTGTGATCCACTCACCACGACGGATCTGGATGAGGCGAGTGAATAGGCCGTGCGCACGAGTGTGCCTCTCACGACTGATCACAAAAAATGCATCACCGCTAATCAAGAGGCACCCATAGTAAGCCATGGAAAACGCCATCATGTGGCGACGCAAGTTGGTAAGGAGGCGACGCGACTGAAGAAGCACGACGACACAATTGAACGCCGGCACTTCATGTGCCTCCTACAGTAGCACATTGAAAAAAACAATAAGAAGGATGAAGCAGAATGCGACATGGCGATTGCAGCATGCACGGTGTATGCTAAGAATGATGAGGTACATGACGACTTCACAACAACGTATCTGATAGCTCTCCTTTCCAAAGCCTCATCTACACAACGGCCCGCGCCAAAGTCACTCAAGGAAGCATTGGCACGCGAGTTTGCAACTGAATGAAAAGTAGTGCTAGATGCAAAATACAATAGTCTCATGGAGTAGGGAACTTGGGAGTTCACAAAGCTGCCATCTGGTTGAAGGGAAGTTGGTGTGAAGTGGGTGTTTATGGTGAAGACGAAGGCAGATGGAAGCATCGATAAACTCAAAGCACACCTGGTTGGAAAGGGATTCATAAGTAGAAGGCAATGATTTATTTGAAACATACACAGCTGTCATTCTATAGACCACAACATGCATTATGCTCGCCATTGCAGCAGTCAAAGACCACGAGGTGTAGCAGCTCGACGTCAAGAACGCCTTTCTACATGGAGAAATGGAAACGATTGTCTACATGAAGCAGTTATAAGGATATGATGACAGTAGCGAAAGAGTGTACAAGCTCGTCAAGAGTTTGTATGGATTGAAGCACGGTCCTCTTCTTTAGTACCGCAAGTTGCAAAACCTCCTTGAGTTGCCGGAATTTCATCTATCAACCTACGACGACTGTTTTTTCCTCCATCGACTACCTGAGAACAAACATCCATACTACTATGTCCTCTTTTACGTCGATGATATCCTGATCATCGGCCCGTCGCCTGACTTCGTTCACTCAACTGCTTGTATAATGGCAAAAGAGGTCAATGTGACGCTGATGCCGAGCTTTGAGTAGTACCTTGGCATGAACATCTAACGTGATCATGCATCACGCACACTCAAGTTGTCCTAGTAGTCTTACGCGGCCAAAGTCTTCAAACGGTATGACATCCTAGATTGTCACCATCTGACTCCCCTAACGCATCAGCAGGTGATTCATGAGGGACCAAGAGGGAGAAATGAGACAGACTATCGAAGCAGAGTCGGTTCTCTCATGCACGCTTCAAGTTGCACACCACCTGACTAGCCATTTGCAGAGAGAAACTTGGCGCGTGGGAATGAAACTTGTTGTGAAAGGGCTTGCAAGGATCTAGACCGTGCCCTTGGGTTCTTCTTTTACCTCAAAGACAAGATTGGTCTGCGGCTCGTCATGCAACTCAGAGCTGAGCTATTGCGTCGATGCAAATTTTGGCAGAACAAATGAAGACCGTTGAAGTACCACATGATTCGTTTATCTCCTGGACGTAACGATTGTCTTGTGGTCGAGCAGGAGGCAAAACATTATCACACTCAGCTCAGTTCAAGCTGAGTTTGTCGCAACGACATCAGTAGCTCAGGAGGTTACTTATCGTAGGAACCTCTTTGACGACATCGGCTTTCCGTAGCACGGCTCGACTAAAGTTTACGTCGACAACAAATCGGCTATGGACCTTGCAAAATCGACAAAAGTTTAGGGTGGACAAAGCACATTGACATTTGCAGCAAATGGATTTGCTCAAAGGTGATCAACCACACGATTGTCCTCGAGCACGTTCCTTGAACAGCGCAAGCAACAGATTTTTTGATCCAAAGTTTTCTAAAGGACATTTTTCAGAGGTGTATGGAGCAATGTGGAATTATACGTAGTGCCCACTCATAGTATCCCCAGAAGAACGGCGACCTAGAAGACACGCGGCAGTCAAGCACGAGCGTCAATGCCATCGATGATTTTTGCATACAGAAGAATGGAGATTTGTGCCTCATAGTGCATGGGAAACATTTTGTGGAGCATGTAGTAGATATATAGAGCCATCAAGAAGATTCAATTGCAGTAGAAAATTCCCAAGCAGCAGTTTGAGTCCTTTCATCGCCGACAGACTCAATCGTGCTTAGTGTCGGCGTGAATCATAAGAAATTCACACCTGTCTCCCCTTAACAGCCGTCTAGAAAAATCATTTTCAATCCCACTCAATTAGTAGCCCCATCCACGCACTTCAATCCACTACTTTGTTAGGAGACCTACTTCAATCCTTTGCATTTTTTGGGAAACCGTTCCTCCGAAGACCAAATTCATTCCTTAAAGGAAAAAAACACTGGGCAGCGTGGATGAGGAAAACAAAAAGAAAAAGGGGTCAAGAGAGAATTTGTTGTGAGAAGGGGGTGCGAGGGGAGCAGCGGTCGCGATAAGCGAGTACAGCAAGGCCTTGCGACAGAATAGGTGCGTCGCAAGGAAGGGGGGGGGGGCGAGCTGGGAGAGGGGCAGGTGCAAAAACAAGGGGAAAGCCTGCAACGACGGCAAGCTTGGCAACAAAGCTACCTCCTGTCGCGATTGGCAGCAAGAGCGAGCGAGCGAGCAAGCAAGCCAGCGAGCTCGCAAAAAGGCGATTGCTTACGCTCGTCTGCTCACTCGCAAGTCGAGTGGCGAGCGAACTCGCCTCTCCTAAGCGAGCTTGCAAGGCTTCCTCCACTACGAGACAGAACATGGCAAGGGAGCTAGGAAAAGGACAAAGCGGAAGGGAGGAAAAAGATGGACGGCGCGAGGAGGGGGTCGTAGCTCATTCAGTTAGCAGCCTAATAGAAGTGGTCACGACTGAAAGCGTGCGACGAACGATTCCGAATGAGTCCGAGTCAGCACGACCCCGAATCAGCTGTAGCTCTCAAAATTGCTCAGATCCTTGATGAAGTAGTGCAGCGTCGACTTCGCACGAGCGAGGGCAAAAATGGCGTCACCAACACTGTAACCACCATTTATACCTGTGCAACAGCCGTTAGACGTGAGGGGGAGAGGACAATGTTTTCTTCTTCTCTCCTAGCAACTTCTCCACCCACCAGAAAGCAGTAGCAAAGCTTCCAAGCAAAGGGCAAGTCAACTGGAGTGCCCTTCTATGCAGCAACAAGCACCGAAAATTCCCCTACGTGCTTTCTTGTAGCAAAAGTCACCGAAAGTTGTATGACACGACCTAAAAGGCCACGAAACATTTTTCCGTTGGCAAAAATAGTTGAAAAATCCCACCAGCAACCTCTCAACGCCAAAAATACCCATGGGGAGACCCGGTCCTTGCAGTTGAGAGTAATTTTGAGTCCAAGGGCAAGGAAAAACCTCCTCCCAAGTTTTTGGACATTGGGAAAGCAGCAAAAATTCCTTTTCATATTGAAGCCCTCTGGGAAACACCCAACATCACCAATTTCTTCACCAAAAACTAGTANCAACAGACATTGCGCGTATTTGTTTGGTCTAGGTGGGGCAATCAGTTTTTGAATTGGAAGGGCCTTCAAGAAGTTAGGGAATTTTCTCTAAAAAACTGATGACATCTATGTAGGAGATGTTTTCCATTTGTTTAGGCCTGCTTTGATTCTGGCATCTAGGTCCATGGGATGAATGGACCTTATAGCTGTAAAATACTATGTGCCACATGCATAACAGGGCTGTGCATGCCTCTTGATCTAGGCCAGAGAGCAGTTTGGTGGTGTGATTACGCACTGTAGGGCTCTGGGCTACATCTTCTCAGGGTGGGGTTACACCTGACTAGGCAGTGTGGACCGCCCTACATTGCCAGTTGCATCACTTTGACTCAGCAGCAGCATGCAAGGCCTAGAGAGGGGACCGCTCTGCATCAACACATGCATGCACGACACAACACTATGTCACAACATGAATGCAGAAGTCATCAGCCATATGCAGAGCTAGAAGCGAGGACCGCTCTACATCAGCATAGCAATGGACGACTGAGCAACAAGAGCTACTGGAAGGGCTGGTACTTACAAGAAGATTCCCAGACTAGGAATCGTCCCACCTGTAGTTGGAAGCATCCATTAGCCTGGAAACCTGCCAACTTTCTAACAACTTTATATAAAATGTGGCTAGCTTGAAAGTCTTCAATCAACAACTTAGTGATCACCAAGCTTTCCGACTGCGGTCTACCACAATAGCCCCTACCACTACAAACACCACCTTAGGCCAAGACTCTGCAGACACTCTTCTCAAGACCCTAATAAGCCTGGCAGCAGTCAGCTAGCCTGGGGAGGAGGAAGCCCCTGACTACTCGAAGGCCGGAATACCAAGAGGTGGCCAGAATACTTCCAAAACTCAAGCTGCATTGCTAAAACTGTCTTGCTAGGCATTGCCCACCTATGGGCTAGGAGTCGTGTAGGCGTGAAAGTCAAGAGTTAGTCTGACGCTGAGATGTGTTTGTTATACTATTTCTTGTACTATAGTTGTGATCATCTACGGTCTTTCAGTCATAGCATTCTCCCAGTTCCAGCTTTCTACTCTATCTATAGTTGCTATCGAAGCACAACAGTCCCAGCAGTAAGGAACCCAACCCTTGTTGCACCTAAAAAACATCAACATGTATATCTATATCTATAAGTATCTATGTTTATATCTGAATCTATATCTATATCTATATCTACATCAACATATTCATCTTTATGTATATCTATATCTATATCTTTATCTATATCTATATCTATATAAATCTATGTTTATATATATACATCTATATGTATATCTATATCTATTTCTATATCTATATCTATATCTATATCTATATCTATATCTATATCTATATCTATATCNTTGGTCTAGGTGGGGCAATCAGTTTTTGAATTGGAAGGGCCTTCAAGAAGTTAGGGAATTTTCTCTAAAAAACTGATGACATCTATGTAGGAGATGTTTTCCATTTGTTTAGGCCTGCTTTGATTCTGGCATCTAGGTCCATGGGATGAATGGACCTTATAGCTGTAAAATACTATGTGCCACATGCATAACAGGGCTGTGCATGCCTCTTGATCTAGGCCAGAGAGCAGTTTGGTGGTGTGATTACGCACTGTAGGGCTCTGGGCTACATCTTCTCAGGGTGGGGTTACACCTGACTAGGCAGTCTGGACCGCCCTACATTGCCAGTTGCATCACTTTGACTCAGCAGCAGCATGCAAGGCCTAGAGAGGGGACCGCTCTGCATCAACACATGCATGCACGGCACAACACTATGTCACAACATGAATGCAGAAGTCATCAGCCATATGCAGAGCTAGAAGCGAGGACCGCTCTACATCAGCATAGCAATGGACAACTGAGCAACAAGAGCTACTGGAAGGGCTTGTACTTACAAGACGATTCCCAGACTAGGAATCGTCCCACCTGTAGTTGGAAGCATCCATTAGCCTGGAAACCTGCCAACTTTCTAACAACTTTATATAAAATGTGGCTAGCTTGAAAGTCTTCAATCAACAGCTTAGTGATCACCAAGCTTTCCGACTGCGGTTTACCACAATAGCCCCTACCACTACAAACACCACCTTAGGCCAAGACTCTGCGGACACTCTTCTCAAGACCCTAATAAGCCTGGCAGCAGTCAGCTAGCCTGGGGAGGAGGAAGCCCCTGACTACTCGAAGGCCGGAATACCAAGAGGTGGCCAGAAAACTTCCAAAACTCAAGCTGCATTGCTAAAACTGTCTTGCTAGGCATTGCCCACCTATGGGCTAGGAGTCGTGTAGGCGTGAAAGTCAAGAGTTAGTCTGAAGCTGAGATGTGTTTGTTATACTATTTCTTGTACTATAGTTGTGATCATCTACGGTCTTTCAGTCCTAGCATTCTCCCAATTCCAGCTTTCTACTCTATCTATAGTTGCTATCGAAGCACAACAGTCCCAGCAGTAAGGAACCCAACCCTTGTTGCACCTAAAAAACATTACCATGTATATCTATATCTATAAGTATCTATGTTTATATCTGAATCTATATCTATATCTATATCTACATCAACATATTTATCTTTATGTATATCTATATCTATATATTTATCTATATCTATATCTATATCTATATAAATCTATGTTTCTATATATGTCTATATGTATATCTATATCTATTTCTATATCTATATCTATATCTATATCTATATCTATATCTATATCTATATCTATATCTATATCTATATCTATATCTATATCTATATCTATAT